>JAATLQ010037644.1:19928-59760 GCA_013421005.1 Heliconius erato x Heliconius himera | reverse complement strand
GGAGGTCACTGGTGTGGTCTGCGATCGCAGGATACCGCCCAAACTCAAGGGTCTGATATACAAGAGCATCATCCGACCGGTTCTTTTATACGGCAGCGAATGTTGGCCAGCACTATCTCGGCACACTCAGGAGCTTCACGTCACGGAAATGAAGATGCTGAGGTGGATGTGCGGCGTAACGCGGTCTGACCGCATACGCAACACATTCATTCGAGGTAGTCTTGGAGTACGTGACGTAGCGGATAAGCTCCAAGAGCGTCGCCTGAGATGGTTTGGTCACGTTACGCGCCGGCCTAAGAACTATGTCGGATGCAAGTGCCTTGCTGTGTCAGTCCCTGGAGTGAGACCTCTCGGACGCCCAAAGAAGCGCTGGTTGGATGTCGTGATGCAGGACACGAGAGCCAATGGTCTAACCACCGAGGACGCTAAAGACCGTGCAAAGTGGAGTAGGTTAAGTAGGAAGGCAGACCCTGGCAAAAGCCGGGATTAATGCCAGGAAGAAGAAGAAGAAGAAGACTGTATAACGCGTCTACTTATAGCAAGATATGCAGAGAGAGTAGTGTCTAATTACTACGAAATATTTTATGTATTTTAAGTCTTTTTCTATTATTATTTTTATTTATGCGGCTATTGCACACTACACTACACTACTACGCTACATCATATAAGGCACTAGATGAAGAGTAAAGTAAACGAATGTGAGTATTCAGGATCAAATTTAAACTATTTAAATATTAAGTGTAATCGTCGGTTTATATTTGAAAAGTATGAATTGTGAACGAACCATAACAAAGGTAAGCATAGCGTAGATAATCATTCAAAGCCTTAGTACATTAAAGATAAAATTTAAAATCGCACTTCTTTCTTACATCAACCGATTGACACGATTGTGCTCTACATTCTTATAGAATAATATCTATATTATAACTAACAATGAAAATTGTTAGACTCATTACTTTATATTATAATTCACTTTTTTTAGCTCCACGCTGTCTTAAGCACGCAACACTGTAATCAGAGGGAACCTGGGAACCTAATGTTAAAACAGTCCAATCGTCTCGACTAAGAACTGTGTATGACAAATGACACTTTCTCAGTGCAAGGACAAGACATTAAACACGGACACAGTTACATCGATGCGATAAAGTTGATGTAATATAGACTAGGTACATACATCTCTCCTCTAGTTAAGCGAACTATCCATCAGATTTTTTTTATTTGAACTATTTATTTGCAATGTTAATATTTTCAATTCCTCGCTCTGGTAACGAGGCAAGTCGCAGCGTTCAGTTCCGCCACTCAACACGCAATGCCTCCAGAATTTGGTGAAAAGTGGGGAACACAGTGTTTTATAATTCGCAGGCTCTCTCTGCTTACCTCGCTACGTGTGGGGTACAGCGTAAAGCTAAAAAAATACCATAGCTTTATATATAAATATTAGAGTAGTAAATATAGATTAACGTTATTGTCTTACTGTAACTGATAGTTTTGTCCTTGATTTTAAAATATTTTTCATGCTTCGTGTGTGTGTTTTTAAGTTAAGTATATACTTACTTACATACATAAAATTGACAAAAACAACGTCAGTCAATACGCGTCTCTTTCGAATGCAAGTGTGCACTGAGTATTTTATTTGTATTTATTTTTTGTAATAGGCATATTTTTTTTTACATATATTTTTTAAGAAAAATAATTACAGTAATTTATTGATAAATGTACGTAAGATGAATGATGAAGATAATTATGAAGAAGTTCGGAGCGAGAAAGAGTCGATCCAATCGGTTTTGAAACAGGTACATGTTATAAATAATTACTTTTTTTAGCTCCACGCTGTATCCAGCACATAGCAGAGTAGGCAGGAGGAAACATGGGAACCTAGTCTTAAAATACTCCGTTCCCATGTCTCATGGAAACATACCCCTGTGCCATGACTAAAAGCGAGGAACGAAATGTCTAACGAACACTAGGTTCCCTCCACTTACCCTACTATATGCGGGATTGCACTGCGAAACTCTTTCAGAAATAAAATAAAAATAGTTTTCAGATATTCATAAGCAGTTCAGTATGGATACAATACTTCATGGCAGGTCTCTGTATTGGAGCGCCCACGGTGTTCATACCACAAATACGGAAAGAAGCTAATTCTACTGAAATCATAGATGATGAACTGGCATCTTGGTTGTGTAAGTCGGCTTAAAACATATTATTTCATATCTAAAATTATATAAATATTAGCTTCACGCTATAATCCCGCACACAGCAGGGTAGGCAGAGGGAACCTAGTGTTAAGACACTCCGTTCTCCACTTTCTGCCGAATTTTGGAGGCATTGCGTGTTGAGTGGCAGAACTCAACGCCGCGCTTAACCTCGACACCAGAGCGAAGAAATGGAAATATAAATTTAAGTAAATATTTCATCTCCTCGAGTGGGGATCGAACCCACAACCAGTCGGTTTTGCAGTCACACCTCGTGCCGCTGCGCCACGACCGGCCACGGCCGCCACGGCCGGAATTATATAAATATAGGTAAGAAATGCAGAGGCCTCCCCCTGTTGGTTCTCGGTTGACCTTCGAGAACACTTAATCAATAATATTGTAGGAAGGTCACGTAAACAGCATGAAGATCCCCCTGATGCGGTTGTATGCATAGAATGGCGTACAGCTAAAAAAATATTGAAAATAACAACCTATAACTTCGCAGTGGAACAATGAGTGACTGTAAACATCCATCTAGGATGTGGATTCCATTTTCACGAATACTATATCTTGTATTTTTTATCACATGCCGACATTACAGCTTTACACTTGGTTCAACTGTTTGTGTATGCAAGGCAGTCTAATAAACAACATCCTTTCGTCGCCGATTTTCTCTATAATCTGAATAAATTCATCATTCGTGAATAAGTGGATCAAAGTTGGTCGCTTGCCAGTTAATTAAATCGATTTAACATTTATCATCAAAATTAAGTTTAGGTACTTTAAAAGTGCGTAGTAGTTTTCCTATAGTAGGTGAATTACGCACTTTTCTGAAGAATTCTTCTAGCTGCAAGTCTCTTGTATCTTTTCTCCGTCCGCTAACATCGCCAAAAGTAAATTTTCAGGATGAGCAAAATATGCGTTTCGTTGAATAACAGGATCTATTATTGATTTTTGTTTTATATTTGAACGCACTTGATAAGAATCGCAAACTTTGTAAATAATATTGCAAGAACTCAATTTATTTCTCAGTTTGAACTTTTCAATTGTTTCATAATATTTCTTTAATTGGATTAATAAGCTTTCAAGAGCTAAACCACTCTTGTATGCGTGCTCGTATACAGGGATTGATGCAACCTTCAACTTTCTGGGTTACACTCTGCTATCGAAGAACGTGGGTTCTTTGTTACTGCCATTATTCATTTTCATCTGCACTCTGTTCGACGAGAGGTCGTTACATTTCATGACACCCTCATATGTTGGTACCATATCAGGATGTCATGAAATGTTTGAGTACTACTTAAACTATTTTAATTTATCCAGTCTGAAAGGACAACGGTGTTGCGTTACTCAATACGCAATGTCTCGAATGCCTGCTCGAATGGAATGGAAAGAGACGATTAGATATATTAGATTATAGATATTAGATAAATTAGATTTTAAGCATGAATACTAAATAGAAATACATAATATTGTTAATGACATTACATTTCTATTTTCAGATTCTACAAGCGGCTTCGCAACGTATCCATGGATAATAATACTTCCATTCTTAACCCAATATTGTGGAAGAAAACCTCCGCAAGTTGCTACATCAGTGTGCTCCCTAATTATATTCCTTATTCTGTATTTCAGCAACAATCCCTACCATATAATAATTTCGGAAATATTCCAAGGCTTCCTGTATGGTGGTAACGTTACTATTAGAGTTTTGACAGTAGTTGAATATACTTCGCCCAAATACCGCGGCATATTTCTGGCCATCAAGGCTGCCAGCCTCTTCTGGGGCCTGTGGATAGCTAACGCTATTGGAACTTTCTTTCCTTGGAAGAACATTGCTGTTTTGGGATTTATTTGCGCTATCTACACGTTCAATGTATTCTTCTGGCCAGAGTCACCATATTGGTTGGCCAGTAAGGGTAGATTTGAGGAATGCAAGTCCTCATTCAGATGGATACATGGAAACAGTGAGAAATCCGAGAAGTTATTACAGGAAATAATTGAAGCTAGTATTGATATATCGAATAATAGGAGGATAGGTTTTCTTGAAACGATGAAAAACAAGGAATTTTATAAGCCAATTTCTATTTGTGTTCTAACAGTCATACAATATCATTTGTCTGGCAAAATTGCCTGCACTTTGTACATATTGGATATATTCAAACAGTTAACTGAGGATAAGTCTACAGCGTACACAGCAATGTTAGTTCTAGATGGAATAACTGTTTTTGGACTTTATTTAGGATCGTTTCTATCAAGATTTGTGAAACGCAGAACATTGTATATGAGCTCATCATTTTCAGGCATATTTTTACTATTTGCCACCTCGTTATACTTATATTTGACTAAATTAAACATTTTAAACGAAAATAATTATGTTACGATAGCTTTACTCACGTTTTATTCTTTGTCTATAAGCTGTGGACCATTGATTTTGTCTTTGGCTATATATGGTGAAATCATCCCAAGAAAATTCCAAGGTAGCTGTTACGTTATAACTGGGGCTATTTTTGCAATATTTTTCTCCTGTATAGTAAAACTGACGCCTCTATTATTTAAACATTTCGATATACATGGCAGCCTTCTCTTCTTTGGAATATCTTGTGGTCTGTGTACTGTATATTTGTATGTATATATGCCTGAAACTAAGAATAAAACGCAGTTGGAGATAGAAGAATTTTTCAAAGATAAACGGGTGAGTGACGAGAAGAAGCCTTTACAAAGGAATAATTAATTAATGTGTTGTCTAATGTTGTTTATTTTTTCATTATTGTTTTAAAAATATTTGAAATAAAATTATTTGTCCTTTATTAGTATTTTTTTTTACTGGTTGAATTTAATAAAAAATAATGTATTACTATTTTCATTATTGGTTTTTGTTATAAAACTAAAGGTAAAACGAATAATAATTCAAATACAATTCAAATTCAAAATACGCTTTATTCAAATAGACTTATTAGATATAGAAGCACTTTTGAATCGTGGAATGAACATAAAGCTACCACCGTCTCAGAAGGCAATTGCTCTTTTCAAAGTTGATTACTGAGGTAAGCAACTGTAGAGTAGACTTTAAAAAGAGCAGTTATTGAGTTTGCTTAGGATCAGCAATTTTATTGCTTAACACAATAATAGTTGTCCTGCATGAAATTCAAATGATCTTAATTTTAAACATTTTTATCCTTTAGAATATTCTTGGACAGTATAAGCTTTCCTAATTAACATTGTTTTTACAATGACTTTAAATTTCTGCAATGGCAAATTTAAAACATATCGTGGAATACCATTATAGAATTTATTTACTTTTTGCAGGCGGTAACTAGGCGTTACAAGTTTGTCTTTGTTTCTCATACCTGTTGAAGTCCGGTCACGGTTTTTAGCATAAGATTATATATAAATCTCAAGGCTCTCTTTTGGAGAATGAATGACTAGTCGTGTAGTTTTAACGTCCATCATTTGTCTTAATTTGTTTAATTGCTAACGCGGCAGAGCCGAGGTGCGGTGAAACTCACAGATAGTAGAGATGACAGTTCCACTGGAGTTTTGAATCTATAATTATGCCTAAGAAAATAACTGATTCCGTCATGCATGTTAATATTTGGTAAAGCAAATTCAATACATTTAGTTTTTTTGGCATTTAACATAAAATTGTTAAAATCAAACCAACGAAGAACATGCGATAATGCACTATTAATTTATAGTAAACTTTGTCATAGTTTATTTTATTCTTGTCAAACGTAAATATTAAAGAGGTATCTCCTTTGAACAGTACAATATCACATAGGTTCTTCACATAAAAATGTAGAGCGTGAATATAAAGAAGAAATAAAAGGGGTCCAAGTATAGATCCTCGTAGAACGCCCATTCTTAGAGGGGATCCAGAAGTTTTTACATTATTTATATTAACCTTCTGGATTATTTGATTTAAATATGAGGCAACGAGATTAAGAGCCGTATCCTGTATACCATAATAATATAGTTTTAATAGAAAAGTTTCACGGTGTAGGTACACAATCAAAGGCTTCGGATAAATCACAAAATATTATAATCGCATACTGTGATGTCTCGTATGCGTTATAAATGTCCTTTACAAGTGCAGCAGCCGCATCCGTAGTTGACTTGCCTTCTGCAGTTTCCAGGACCAACTCTATCTACACTTTTGTATATAGTCTACATTTTATTGAATCTGGATAAGTATCAGTTTCTATACAGCTGTTAAAAATAAAGGCGAGATGAGGAGAAATATTGCGCATAATGAGAGGCCAGTCGTCGCGCAGGGGCACAAATGTGTGACTGTAAACGCGACTAGTTGTGACTCACTCGAGGAAATAAAATATTTATTTTAATTTATATTTTCATTATTCTTAGTCCATATGTCTAGTTAAAAAGTGGCGTTGAGTTCCGCCATTCAACACGCAACGCTTCCAGAATTCGGCGGAAAGTGGGAACGGAGTGTCTTAACAATAAGTTCCCAAGTTCCCTCCGCCTACCATCCTATGTGCGGAATACAGCGAGTAGTTAAAAAAATATTTTCATTGGTCCGCATTGGTAGACAAATGACGGAGTTGAGTTCCGCAACTCACAATCCTCAACTCGTTCGTCTTTAATTTTCATGCATACTTGCACACATCTTATATTCCATATAATACGGTCTATTTTTATTAATAATATTTTAATGTAGGCCAGGTTTTGGGCTTATATAATCAAACTGCGCGCGTGTATTATAACATTGCACAATCACAGCCATAACAAAGTAATAATAAGTTGACAAATATATTTGCTAATATCACTAAAAATGAAATGTACGTACTATATCTAAGTTTAATTTACGCAATACTATGTTTATTTAACATAATTACTGCCTTTTTCCGCTGCGGATTACCAGATTTTGAGCGTATTTTCTATTATGCCTTATAGTGTGATATCGCGACGGTGGTGAGTTCAATTCCAGTTCGAGGGAGTGAATTAATTTTTTTTTTTTCATTTCCTCACTCTGGTAATAAGGGAAAGCCCTACATTGAGTTCCGCGACTCAACACGCAATGCCTCTAGAATTTGTCGGGAAGTGTTACAGAGTTTATCTAACACTAAATTCCCAGGTTCCCTCTGCCTACTATGCTATGTGCGGAATACAGCGTGAAGTTAAAAAAATATTTACATTGGTCCACTTTGGTAATTGAATTCCGCAACTCACAATTATCAATTCGATAATTGGGCGGATGTAGTAACTAAGTTTTTAGTAGAGGTAGTTTACTTTCTTTTTATTCTTTCTTCGACGACCCCCGTCCGGTGGACGTCATTTATAAATGACCCAATACTGAATAATCCTAATAATATTAAAATATCAAAGTTTATGAGGTATAAGGTAAAAGGTACTAACCGGATTTAGATGTGTAGTGTTGATGGTGAATAATAAAAGTCTACTCACGTTTAGCACTGAGTTTAATCAACACCACTTTAAATGTACGTACAGTGATAGCACAAATGGAAAAATCACAATTAAACACGGTACAGTATAAACAGGAAAGTCAACCACAACCATATATATTTAACAGAACACGAAAGATACAAATTTGGAATGAAATAATAAAGAAAACAATGGAACGTATGGAAAGCGCATCGAGTGGCAAGCATCGACTGTGATTATTAAATATGTCGTCGACAAGGGGGTAGGAGTAAATATTACTCCTCACCGGTTCAATCGACGGCAGCGAGGGCTTTCATATAAATATACTAAATACGATACTTGTTATAAAATATATATATTATATTAAATTAAATATATGTATGTAGTCGTATGTATATAAATGATAAACAAATAAATTACTATATTGAAACATATAAATAACACATATTAAATAAACTGTAAATATAAATAGTAGTTTCCTACAGATGAATTAAAAAAAATAAATCATCTTCACGCTGTATCCCGCACACAGCTGGCGGAGGGAATCTGGCTGGAGGGAATCTAGTGTTAAAACACTCCATGTCTAACTTTCCATCGAATTCTGGAGGCATTACGTGTTGAGTGACGGAACTCAACGCCTCGCTTTGCCTCGAAGCCAGAGCGAAAAACGGAAAATATAAATATAAATAAATATTTCATTTTCTCGAGGGAGATGGAACCCACAACCAGTCACACTTTGTGTCCCTGCGCCACGACTGGCCTAAGATAAAACTTTACAGTAATATAGCTAATACACCAGAACAACACATAGGCTCCAATTTATGTAAAAATTGTGTATAATTGGGGGCTATATTATAACAATAAGACTAAGCGGACGAAGCCGCGGTTGGGCCGCTAGTTATAATATGGACATAATACGTATTTAGAAAACGTATAAAAATTTTAACGTAGTGGGGCTCGAACCCGCGCCTCCTGGAAACCGGCCAGGCGTTCTGACCACTAAGCCATACGCTCTCATAAAGCTACGTCGAAATTTTTATACGCTTGTTACAACTTATTTATGTTGTTAGCATTGTAAGTTTTAGTAAGCGTATAAAAAAATCGACTGTTGGGTTCACACTGTGCCGCTGTACCAAGACGGCCCAAAATAAGTACATTAGTTAAAATTGTTACTGAATCATAAATAAAAAGCATATAAGTAAACAGTTAATTATATTTATTAGGATTTTTATAAATTTCAGTGTTTATGAGCCTAAAGTTACAAAAAAAATACAATATTCTAAATCCTTACAGACAAACATACATCAATATAAGAAATTGGTATATAAAAAACTGTAACTTAGGTTAAATATATCGAAAAAATATGTTCTTAATAATTCTTAAAAAAATCCATAAATAAATTAATAATTTAACATATTATTGCTTAATTACAGTTATATAAATTTTCACATATTTACATTTATAATATAAGAAAGCTATGAATGTCTATACAATGTTGTATACTTTGGGTTCGAACCCACAATCCCAGTCGTAGCGCAGGGGCACAATCCATGCAACTGTTAATGCGACTGGTTGTGGGTTTGACTCCTACTTAAGGAAATGAAATAATAAATATTTTGATTTTCCTCGCTTTCGTAAGAAGCAAAGGGCGACGTTTCAACACGCAACGCTTCCAGAATTAGGCGAAAAGTGAGGAACGGAATTGTCTTCATGGAAGTGAATTGTCTTAACACTAGGTTCCCTCTGTCTACTCTGCTAAATGTGGGATACAGCATCAAGCTTTTTAAAAAATAAGATTATATTTACATCTATAAATATGAAAGAGAAAAATTAACTTATGATATATTAAATATTTCATTTCTTCGAGTGGGAGTCGAATCCACAATCTGTCGGGTTTGTATTCATACGCGTGTGCCCCGAAATTAATACGTGGAGCAAATACTTTGCATCCTTTTTTCTGAAAATTGTGCCGATTTAGAAGTATAAAAATTTTAAATGAAACTATTTTAACCGGTTTAATCGCGTAAATTTGGTATTATACATTTTGGAAATCCGACGTTTCGAACACTTTGCAGTCCGTGGTCACCGGTAGACTGAGGTGGCATTCGTTTGTTCCGTCTGTCCGGTTAAAATAGTTTCATTTAAAATGTATATATAATAGTGAAAATAAAAGAACTTATTAGTATAAAAATTGGCACGGTTGCAGTTTATATAAAGAAAGATTTTATTTTGTGGTAGTTTTATTTCATTCAGTTCATTGTCCCCCGACGAGAACAGAGAATGTTATATGTCTGACTTGTCTGTATGTGTACTTTTTCTGTATATCTGTCTGTGGCAACGTAGCTCCCAATATTAAACTTAATTCAGTTTTTTTTTAACGATGACTTAATCAAGAATGTTTTTAGCCACAATTCAAGAAATTATATTCAACTGTTTGAAGGTTATCAGCTCTGTTGTAGCTGTTTTTTTTTTTTTTTAAGTTTTTTGTATCAAGGGTTTAATTATTTATCAATTAAAAATACAAAAGTTAGTACCTGTCCTTTGTATGGGCACAGTTAGTAAATAAATAATTTAATACTCCACACATCATACTAAAATCATAAACTAAATCCATTCTCGGGTATATATTGCATTATTGGCAGCGTGAACTGTGGGTCAGTAGTTGAGTTCCCGTCGTGTCTGCTCTTCTTGCACAAATAACGTTTAGATTTTATATTTAAATGTACCTGAGAATTTAAAATGTACAAAATTATTTTTGGGTTTTTTGTATCACGCTGTTTTCGTCACACGGCAGCTGTTTCCCATTCTCCGCCGATTTCTGGAAGCATTGCGTATTGATTGGTGGAACTCAACCTGAGACAAAGGCGAGAGAAAGAGACGAGGTTTGTCTGAAGACTAGAGCGAAGAAATAAAAACATTAAATATTTCATATCCTCAAGTTATAATCGAATTCACAACCAGTCACATTTCGTGCCCACTACGCTAGGCGTTTGAGACTGATCTCAAACGCCTAGCGTATTTTTATTTAAGTTTATTATTACACTTAAATTACAGCAGCGAAACTCAGGGCCACACTTTGTTTTGCCAGAACGAAAAAATGCAAATATTTTATTCCCAAGAGTCGGGAACCAATCCATAATACACGTATGATAATACATACAATTTTGAGGCCGGTCGTGGCGCAGCGGCACGAGGTGTGACTGCAAAACCGACTAGTTGTGGGTTCGATCCCCACTCGAGGAGTTGAAATATTTACTTAAATTTATATTTCCATTTCTTAGCTCTGGTGTCGAGGTTAAGTGCGGCATTGAGTTCTGCCACTCAACACGCAATACCTCCAGAATCCGGCAGAAAGTGGGGAACGGAGTGTCTTAACACTAGGTTCCCTCTGCCTACCCTGCTGGCTGTTATCTTCTGTAGCTGCTATTTCCATAGAAAACCATTCATTCAAAATCACTTATTGAATTAGACACTCACTTACTCACTTCACGTCACTCATATGAACAGTCATTCATTCACTCACTCCCAGCAGCTCACTCACTCACTCACTCACTCACTTACCTGCCTATGGTGCTTGTACAGGTTGGACTGCTGTGAGAACGTAGTTGGGCAGAACTCGCACATGAAGGGCCGCTCGCCGGTGTGCGTGCGTATGTGCGACTCGAGCTGGACTTTAGTCTGAAATTATAATAATAATTAATTAAATATATAGTAAGGTTGACGAGTCGTGGCTGCCATGACGCCTTTTTGAATATATTTGAACTTTCACGAATTTTCCTAACATTGTCTTGTTACTAAAAATAATCAAAAGCACGAAAAAATCCTAAAATCGAGTTTGAGGGCAGGCACGAGTTTTAGACCGTTCTGTAATATGTTTGGACTTTATTTTACAGGGTAGGCTGTGAGAATATAGTGTCAAGACATTCAGTTCTCCAATTTCTTTACACAAAATCCGAGAATCAGTACTACAAAAATATCAACGTTATTGGTTTCCGAATACGTTAAAAGTACGTTAAAAATATTATGAAAATTATATAACATGTTAATTTGCAAAATCTACAGGCTGTAAACAAAGACAGCCGCATGCGATCCCAAATGACATGATTCATATATCCAGCCAGCAGTATTAGTAGTAGCAGCATTACTTTAAAATTTGGTAGAGAAGGAACGGGAAGTATCTTAATGAGAACTGAGTATCTTGACACTCAATTCCCAACTTTCCTCTACCTACCCTGCCATATGCGGGATACAGCGTGAACCTAAAAATATATTAGTAGTATAATATTATAAATATGATTTTTTTCCCTTACTTACCGGAAATCCTTTCCCGCAGTGATGACACATTCTGTTATTGGGCCTCCCTTTGTGCACTGCGCGTATATGCTGTTCTAATCCCACACGGTTTTTGGATGGCTAAAACATAATTTATTTATTTATTTATTAAAACATATTATTAATAAATAAATGAAAATAACTTTAAATGTTTGTAAAAAACAATTTTAAAAACGCATTTGATACAGTTTCTATCCCAAAACCTTTGTGAGTTCGATTCCCACTCGGGGGTTTGAATTTCTTCCATTTCCTCGCTCTGATCAAAGTCCCGATAATTTTGCGGTGTGTGGGGAACGTAGTGTCTTAATACAAGGTTCCCTATGACCGTTCTGCCAAAACAGGGTTTAAATAATAGAAAAATCAATAAAAATTTAAAAAAAAAACATAAAATTAAACGAAATTTGCAATCGTCTCAGGCAATGCAAAATGGAGGGTTGAAGTTTTTTTTACACGAACAACAAAAGTGAGATTGCGGGCAACCACTAGTTTATAATATTTTACCTTATTACATATGGGACATTGGAAAGTTCTGTGTAAATGTTTCTCCTCTATATGGTCGCGTAGCTTGGTTTTATCTGCGAACCGTTGGTTGCAGTGGTCGCAGATGAATCTGAAAATTATATTATGTGTTATAGCGTGAGGCCAGTCGTGGCGCAGGGGCACAAGCGTGCGACTGTAAACGCGACAGGCTGTGGGTTCGATTCCCAATCGATGAAATGAAATATTACATATTTTTATTTATTGGGTCAGGTGTCGACGCAACGAGCGGTGTTGAGTTCGGGCACTCAACAACTATTGCATCCAGAATTCGGAGAAAAGTGGGTGGCGGAGTATATTAACACTAGGCATCCTTTGCCTACTCCATTACATGGTCAGTGTGCACACGTGGCACTGTCAGGAACTTAATTGGAAATGAACCCATTACTGACGCACGTTATTTATACAGTTTCAAATAATGTAATGTCAACTACCGACATTAAACTACCCACTACATCATAAAAGAAACGTTGTCAGTCAATACAAATAGTTTTAATCATTATTCTTTACATATATTTCAGTTAATATTTATTATTAATTAATTTATGTGCATATCTTGGTTACAGTTAACAATAAGAGCATTACAAACAAAAATGAAAAATGAAAGTTTTGCTATACAATTAAAAAAAACATCTAAAAAGATAAAATAACTACGAAACATATAAAAAAAAACAAAACATCTATAACATCCAAATTAAAATCTCAAAAAAAAAAAACAAAAGCTTCTCACTTCAATTGATCATGAGTGACATGTTTCAAGCTGTTCCTTAGATGTCGTTGATACGAACATACTGACGAAAATCCAATGCCGCAGGATATACAAAACGCTCTGTTAGTTGAATTTGTGCCTTTACTCTGAAATTAATAGTAAATATGAATATTTTAAACTTATGTAAGGCAACTAAAAGCGCGGCGTTGAGTTCCGCCACTCAACACGCAATAACTCAAGGACTGGGCGGAAAGAGGGCAACGGAAGGATTGTAATGGCAACTAGTATTATAATACTAGTGTGAAATACTTGGATAGGAAGGAGGCGAATTATGGAGGCATTTTGATTGACACAACTCAACGCCGCGCTTTGTATCGTTGCCAGAGCAACAATATCATAGACAGTAGAGCCTACCTCGTTATCATGTTTTTCTAAATGTCGTTTCAAACTAGTCTTCCATCTGAACACTTTGTTGCACACTGTACAAGGAAATTCATTTTGTGATTCGTGTACTGCCCTAGAAAACAAAAAAAAACTTTTTTTTTTAATTATAACAAATAATGATATTTACATAATCAAAATAAAAAAATAAATAAATTATAATAATATTAATAATTTAAAACTGAGGCCGGCGTGGCGCACTGGCGTGTGAATATAAGTGTGACGGTTGTGGGTTCCCATTCGGGGGAATGAAATATTTAATATTTTTATTTGCTCAATCTAGTAGCAAGGCAAAGCGCGGCCTTCAGCTCCCCCACTCTATATGGGTACCCACTGCCTACATTGCTATATACAGGATACAGCATTCAGCTAAAAAAAAGGAAATATTAGTTCAAGTGGACGATGCTGCAGGTAAAAACTAGTATAAAATATAAATAATACTTACAATCTATGATTCATAAGCCCAGCTCTGTGGCTGAAGGTCTTGTCGCACTGCGAACACTCCACCCGCGCCCTGTGAGTGTCGCGGTGGTAGCGATGGGTGTCCAGCGAACTGCGGAGAACGGAGAAATAGGCACTTGAGTCATAAACATAAAATACATATTATAAGTCTATATCTGTTATTCTTGATTTTTTAGCTTCCCAGCATGAAGCAGGGTAGGCAGAGGGAACCTGGGATCCTAGTATTAAGATATTCCTTTTCCCATTAACAGTTCTGTTCCCCACTACCGGCAAATTCGAGTGTTGCTTCCAAGTTGAGTGGCGAAACTCAAGCCTCGTTGCCAGAGCGAAAAAATGAAAATATTAAATACTTCATATACTCGAGTGGGATCGAACCCACAACCTGCTCCCTGCACCTGCGCCACCACTGCCCTCATCTACAATGTTATGAATTATAAAAAAGAAAATAGATACATAACTAATATAATGATACAAAACACAACTTAACACTTCTCTACCACAGGACACAAAACACATACAAAAAAAGCGGAGACTTAAGTCACTAATGAAACTCACTTAGATATTTTTCCGCATACATTACACTGGTATTTCTTTAATGTTTTATCGTTATTGTGTTTCGTGTATATATGTTGCTGTATTGTCTTTAGGTCGGGGGTTCTTTTCCCACAAACAGGACATTCATACCTGAAAACAATTTTTTATCAAATGTATAGATATAAAGTAATTCTGGCACAATTTAAAATAAATAAAACATTTATTCTAATTAATTATTGAGGCCAGTCGTAACACAGGGGGCTCAAGCATGCGACTATAAACGCTACAGGTTGTCGGTTCGATTCCCACTTGAGGAAATGAAATATTTAATATTTGCATTTCCTTGCTCTGGTAACGAGTTCTCTGCTCTCTACGTACTCTGCTATGTGCAACATATAGTATGAAGCTAAAAGAACTATACAATATTATAAACCTAAAGAGTATGTTTAGCTATGCGCGCTAATCTCAGGAACTCCCACCTGATGTCAGTATATCCGAGGTCAGTTCAGTGTCAGTCACATAGAAACGATTCCTCGATAAATGGACTATACAACAAAAATAGATTTTTCAATTCCGGCCAATAATTCCTGAGATCAGCGCATATAACCAAAGAAACTTCTCAGGTTTATTATATTAAGTAAAGATATATGAAGTCAGTTTGTGTATGGAATTTTAATAATTCACTGTAACTGATCGATGTCACATGGAAGATGTATGAGAAAATGTATTTTTGTCTGTTAGTCAGTTTTTCTGTCTCTAAAATACTCTTATTAAAACAACTGTAATTCAGATTAGTAAATAATTCATTGGGTAGTTGAAGCGTTGGAGGTCGCGAGCGGGTCGGTATTTAAGATAATAAAAAAAATCAGCTTTACGCTGTATCCCGCACACTGCAGGGTAGGCAGAGGGAACCTAGTGTTTAAAACTCCGTTCCCCATTTTCTGCCGGATTCCGGAGGTGCGTGTTGAGTGGCAGAACTTAACGCCGCGCTTTGCTCGACACCAGAGCGAAAAAAATGGAAATATAAATTTCTCTCTCAAAAAATGGAAATATAAATCTCCTCGAGTGGAGATCAAACCCACAACCAGTCGGTTTTACAGTCGCACTTTGTGCCCCTGCGCCACAACTAACCTCAATTAATATAATAAAATATATATAAAAAATTACCTTCTCATATGTCTTTTGTAATGCGTTGTAAAAGCTTCTACCGATGATATAATTGTTTTACATATTGAACATATAAAATCACCTTTCACCTGTAAAATTAAACAAAAGCTAAATATAGCATACTTTTTTAGGTTCACGCTGTAGCCCGCACATAGCAGGTTAGGCGGGGCACCCGGGAATCTAGTGATAAGACACTCCGTTCGCATTAAGACACTTTCGTTTCCCACTTTCGTCCGAAATCTATACCCAAAAAAAATATAACCGAACAATGCACTTTGCCTCATTACCAGAATGAAGGAATCGAACCCAAAACCGCGTCGCGTTTACAGTTGCCTGCTTGTGCCCCTACGGCCTACGCAACTGGTCTCTCAAATGTTATATAGCTTATCTATAATTTAAAAAAATATGACATCATCTTGTAGCAGTAAGCAGGACAGCATTTGAACATATTGCCACTCCATATAACGAAACTGTACTTAGTGATCATTCAAAATCCAAATACGTTATATTAATTGGATGTATATTTTAATAAATAAATCATTAATCGTTCATTCACTGTCAGACAAAAAAAAATCAAATTTACAAATCCGAAAATGTCAGTTGTTTCAGTCACCAAACTTATCTCGCAATTTTTACTAACATGGTTTTTCTTTGAAATACCCGCATAAAATATTATTCCACTAGTACTAGTCAAAAACATTCACACCTACCTCCCGAGTGCTAAAACATCACATGTGAGTTATGGCAATTATGTCAGCTATATCAGTTATGTCAGCTGTGTCAGTCAAAAAACTTACCTCATGTTTCTTGCTCCTATGAGTTTTCATGGACACTTCGGTATTGAACACAATTAAACAACTTTCACATTTATATTTGGCATTTAAAAAACTGTCTTTCTCCGACATTTGTGTTCTTTCCGCTTGCATTTCCTCGTAGGAGAGATCTATTGTTATAATTTTTGTTTTCGTTTCCTGTATTTTTATAAATAAGAGGGTTTTTAAAACCTTTTTCTTTTACAACACATTGTCTGCACATCTCACTTAAAGAGATTATTTATACACATGTATATTGTATATAATAAAAAAACTTACCGTATGGCATTTCTTCTTAGTTTTACATCTATTTTTATCTGTATTTTGCTTTACATTATCCAAAAAAGATTGTATTTCCGTATCGATATCTTTTATATCCGATTCGGAAACTGAATTGTCTAAATTATCTTCTAAAAAAAAAGAAACGTTAAGTAACGGAATTTAACGATATGTCGTTCATTTGATAAAATAAATAAATCAAATAAATCAGGCTTCATCTGTATCCAGCACACAGCAGGTTACCAGAGGGAACCTAGTATTAAAACACTCAGTTTGCCACTTTCTGCCGAATTCTGGAGGCATTGCCTGTTGAGTGGCAAAACTCCTCGAGTGGGGATCGGACCCACAACCAGTCGATTTTACACAGTCACACTTTGTGAGACCCTGCGCCGAGACTGACCTCAGTGATGCAACAATTATTTAAAAAAAAAAATTAAATATGTGAATGTATGTAGAAAGATTCATCAAACTTAGATTGCGTCTCCTGTAATATTTTCAGAAGGTGCAAGCACGTCATGCACGGGACGCAGCGTAAAAATATATTTACCTTTATCATCAAATTCAGATTTAACATCATCCATTTCTATAATTATGTTATTTAACTCCATTTTCATATCCGTATTCGTTTGATTAAGAATAATCTAAAAAAAAATAGAACCATAAAAACATCATAAATCATTTTTTTTTATCTATTGATGGAAATTAGATTTTCTGTTTTAATTTTATTTTATACAGAGTGTTTTAGTTTCACCACTTTAAATGAAAGCAGTTTCCACTACTTAGGATTATATAGAGATATAATCCTAATACAATTAAAACGATAGAGATTTCGCGCGTGCGAAGTGATTTTAACTAAATTCAAAATAAATAATATATAAATATTTAAATTCAAAAGAAATAATAAAATTATCGTTGTAAAATAAAACGCCATTTGTTAAGAATGATGCACACTATGTGTGATATATATACGTATATGTCAGTGACATCGTAGCTCCCAAACGGATTAACCGATTTTGATAGAATCGAATGTTCTTAACCTTTATTTAAGGAACTATGTTCTCCAATTTATGAATTAACTGATCTTTCCGTTTTTATATGAAATTTCAATATACATATTTATGATTCTAAGTGTGTTAACATTTATATTAATATATCAACCTACCTCATCTTTTTTTCTTAAATCTATTCGTGAATCGTTCGTTTGATTTAACATGTTTTCTAAAATTTTCTCTTCTATTTTGATATCTCGTAGGCTTCCTTTTTCATTTGTTATATCAACTGGATCTTTGTCATCTTGTCGAAAAATTTTCCTCATTTTATGTATACTCTATAATAAAAATAATACAAAATAACAGCTTCACGTTTTTTCCCGCAAAGCAGAATAACCAACTTAACACCACACTACATCTGGCCAGAGTAGGGGAGATGAAAATAATTAATCCTCCCAGTTGGAAATCGAACCCACCATTATAACATTAACAGTCTGATTGACAGTAAACGCGGTGATTGTGGGCAAATGCAGTATAATAAAAGTATTACAGGTGGTACGAGGGCGAAGCCGCGAGCGGGCCGCTAGTGTTTCACTACTCCTTAGGAAGTCTGTGGTAATATGAAGTTCAGCTTTATATTCCGCTATTCAATGATTGCCTGAAAAATAATAATGGTTTACCTTTTTCTTTCTTTTGTATCTTTTAACATCACATATAACTGTTTGTATGTCTTCGTTTGGTTCACCATCTGATATATCAGCATTACTAATATTTTGATTTTCTGATTTATTATTATCTGTAACATGAAAAATAATTATAAGCAATGAAAATATTGATATTTCATTTATTTATATTTTTTTTAGAAAAAGCAAAGAGCAATTAGTGTCCAGTTACTCCATTTTCCACCTAGCACCTACCTATTCACTTAATCAAACATACAAAATGCTTTAATTTTTATTATCTATAGTAATTAATAT
Organism: Heliconius erato x Heliconius himera; assembly: GCA_013421005.1. Taxonomy (NCBI): domain Eukaryota; kingdom Metazoa; phylum Arthropoda; class Insecta; order Lepidoptera; family Nymphalidae; genus Heliconius; species Heliconius erato x Heliconius himera. The sequence goes on along the minus strand of JAATLQ010037644.1, from coordinate 40,923 downwards.
TATAATACTGAATGAAACTCATTCAAAGCAACTCTAGTTAAATGAAAACACTTATATCAGGATTTAATAACTCAAATTAAAAAAAAAATGTTTAGAAAGCCCATATATGGAAACATACAAAATCATGTTAGTTGTATTAAGATAATCCATTTTACCACTTCTATACAACCACTGATGAATATAATATGTGAATCCCATGATCTATTTGATTTTAATGGATTGGATAACATCCAATTTTTTTAAGTGTGTTTAAATTAAAAAAATTAAAAAAAAGTAATTATTAATTATTTTTTAATAAAAACTTAAATACAATGCATCTTGAAGATAAAAGAGAATATTATTTTACTTTAAAAAACAATTTTTTAAAAGAAAGAGTACATATGAACTTAAATTATAATAAAACAAAAAATCAAGTATACTAAGACATCACAAGATAAAACAAAACATAGTGTAAAGTCAAAACAATAAATACTAAAATTCTTACCATTTTTTTCAAGTTTTATATCATCTAAATTATCGGCTATTATAGATATAGAGGTATTTGTATGCACTTTCAATCTGGGACTTCTTGATACATCACTTAACAGGCACTCATTCAAATTCTGTAAAAGTAATTATTTACACTAAAAAAATAAGAGCATAAAAGACTTGTAATAAAAACATCATAAACACAATACAAATTGAGGCCATTCTGATGCAGTGGCTCAAGCTTCTGACTGTAAATGCAGTTGATGATTGCCACTTAGGAAAATTAATTATTTATGTTTACGTTCTGGCAAACAGATAAAGCGCAGTGTTGAGTTCTACCACTCGAAAAAAATATTCAACATATAAATCATGCAGACAATGGGAAATATAGTGCCTTAACTCCAGGTTCCCTCTGCCTACTTTGCTACAATTTCCAAGGTGGAAGTTATAAAATAAAAAATAAATACTATTAGTTCTGTTTTGCATCCTTTTCAAAATCCAAAATGAAATAGTTTTTTTTCTGGCAAAGATAGCAATACAGACATCCAGTTAATGCTTATCTCAATAAATAACCCTTATCTATGCACACTACTACAGAAACTTTCAAGGGGAGTGCATTTTTTTTCATCTAATTATTAGAAAGAATTATTGAATTCATATTCCATTTTTCATACTTCTTAGATTTATAAAATCAAAGCTTTAATATCACTTACCTCAGTATATGTTTGTAATATCCTATAGGAATCTTTCACTTGTTCTCTAAAAGCTAATACTTTATGCAGAATTGCTTCACACTCCCAACATATAATAGGTACCACCAGTTTTATGTCATTTAGCTGTAAATAAAAAAAAATATGCATATATAGAATTGTCCATGGTTTATATAACAAATAATGCAATAAAATAAAAATATTAAATATATATAATAAGTAAAGAACCTCGTGTCAAGACACTTGGTTCTTCACTTTCTGCATTTCAAGACTATTTAGGTTGAGTGGAAGGACTTAAATGCAAATAATATTTTCTTGCCAGAGCAGCAAAATGGAATTAATTCCTCAGGAGGAAACAAACAAGGGAATTGAACCCATAATCATCAAATTTACAATTAAATGTTGTTTCATTGCTCCACAATTATAATTACAATAAAGTAACAAATTTGTCATGTCTTTGCATTTTTAATTTATTATATTTAAATATCAATATTTATTTATGTGATACTTTAACTATTCTTATAATACATGTTAAAGGATAACTATTACAAAATATAATCACATAAATATTTAGTATAATATTACTATTTTTATTATTTTTATATCGAACATTACTTTGACTATAGTTTTGAAAAAGAATTGAATATATCTTACAGGAATTTCATTTAAAATGTCCAAGTAGTATTTCTTCGATTTTTCATCTCTAACTTCGTGAATGGATCGACCAACACATAAACAAGCCATACATAAAAGATTGTTTAAAATATCATCTTTATTTTCCATTTTTAATAGAAAATCATAAATAATTTTCTATTGAATTTATCACTGAAGTATGAAATAAATTACAGAGGTATGTAGTGTTATACTAAAAGACACTCCAGTTGACGAGTTTTTTTCTAGTTAAAGGATATAATATTGCAGTTTTATTTTATAAAATTTAAATTAATTCACTTTCTCTTATTATTAGAATCAAAACTTATATTAAAATATACAGCTTTATAAATAATAATATCACGTAGCTATACTAATTGTATACGTTATAATAAATAAACGAATGCTATTTATATACTTTGTTAATATCAGTTTTATTTATAACTTTCCCTTTCGCTCCTATTTAAAAACAAAACAAAACAATGAGACGCCATTGTTATATTAGTTTTTAGGGATGTACTTCTCATATATTGGTTACAACTTTAATAAATATCGATTTAAATAAATAATCTCTTAACACATTTTACTGCGCTGTTATAATCAATATGACAAGAAACAAATATATATTTGAAATAAATTTCACTTATAACTGTATTTTCTACATATATAAATTAACTTAGTGAATAAAATGAATTAAAACAGAAATTCTCTGTAATTAATATTTTAACAATAACATCACTAGGGAGAATCTGACATTTAGAATGTTACCATATATATAAAATAATACAAAATTTTCACATCCAGCAATACCGTGTAAAGCAGCCATTTTGTGGTGTCGTTGTGGCGTTAAAATATTCTTCTAACAATTTCGTCTATTTTACATGGGAGTATTACTTTTTGTTATGATTGATAACATATTGTGATAATTTTGATTACTTCAATACAAAATAACTATTATAAATTTAGCTGTTAGCTTTGGATATTATTAGAACAAATTAAAGCTTATAACCTTATTTGGATAGTTAACTAATAAAAGAGAAACTTTTAAAGTAAATTTGAAGCTAAATATAAATAAATTTGTATATTTAATTTGTCCCGCGAAATCTTTATAAGTTTAAAATGGAGCAAGATGTGGACACAGGCTACAGGACTTTATGTTGCACTTGTTTAAGCTCTGATAGGAATGTTACGTCTATAAATGGATTGACGTCTATATATCAGATATTTAGATTGATTATGTATGATTATGCCGGCGACCGGGTGAGTTTAATTAAATATAGTGTTATGAATTTATTATATAATGAAATTAATTACTTTATGCTTAATTATAAGTTGCTTTAAAAGTAAATATTTGTTAAATGAAAAATATAGTAGAAACTGCTTAATTATTCGTTGTTTTTTAAATATATGTTTAGTTAATTTACTTTAGAAAAAAATATATTTTATAATCAATAAAATATGAACCTATTGTTAATCAACACAATCAGTTCATTATACCAAATAATAATCAATGGCTAAACATTGACACAACATTTATCTAGCCTTTTAAATTTTTTAACTACTCAACTAAGCAACTTAACTAATCAAAATAAACTTAAAAACCTACATACATATATATAAATATATAAATTGATTTCAGTTTGGTGATTCAATAATAGAATTAGATCAAGTAGTCTGTTGGGAGTGCCTCGCTATTATGAAGAAGTTTGCAAGATTTAAACGTCAAGTCCACAATGCACAAGAACATTTACGAGTATTGGCTATAAGTCAATCTCAAGAGGTATTTGTAAATTTATTGTAAAATACTAATTAAAAGATTTCATTTTCAGATTTGTTTAGATATAGTTGTAGGTGTGAATTATATTCTTTATATAAATATTTGCATTATATTTAAAACTTAATTGTTTCTAAGAGGCCATTGTTAAGTTCCAATCAAACAAGTATATACCAATGGGCAATCCGGATATGATATTCAATTCCTACTCTTCTAAAATAAGGGGCAGCATTAAAAGATTACATAACATGCAAAGCATGCAAAGTTTCTCTGTGCATAATTATTTTTCTTGCAAAGTTTCTATTGCTATATGTAGAAAAATAAACATGAAACAATTTTTTTTTCTATTCAACACCAATTTGACCATCTAAGCATACATTTGAATATAAATTTATATAGCCATTTCTTAACTCATTTAAATTTGTTAAATTTTATTACATTTCTTTACAGACCATGGACCATACGTACATGTCGCAAACACTATCATCATTAGAATGCGTAATAAAAACTGATTATGATAAAGTAATAGCGAATTATACACAAAATATCGATGACAGTGTCATATTAGAAAAAGATTGGCATCCTCAGTACATTACTGTGACAACTGCGCAAAATATTAAGAATGAAAGCTATGATGTGAGCCGAGCTTTGAGAGATCACATCAGTTTGGGTATAGAAGATCAGGTTATTGAAGGTGATATTTTGTTTATTATGTATCTTTTTGCCATTGAAGATATAATGAGAAAAAAACATCTTTTTCTATTGGATAATGTTAATTTATATTTTCGATTTAGCATTTTTTTTTTGTAAATACATTTTTGTAACAAAAACTTTATTCTCTACTTTGTCTCACTACCTGTATGAGAGTATTATGTTATTTTTGTATATATTAAAAAGAATTTGAACCAATAACCACCACATTAAGTTTTTCTTTTAATTTTTTACACATAAATGCACACATAATAAGCCTGGGTTTGATTCCCATTTGGGCAACCGAACTCACCTGTGCGATGGTTTAAGTCTTTTCGGCCTCATGTTTCAATGGTTCTAGGTAGGTTAGGTTTTTTATATTTTCTCGACCGCAAGCGTGCAGTGCGAAAAATTTCAGAAAACCTAATTTAAAAGTGGCCACTGCGCCGAGACCGTACTGTAAAAGAGAAAATGGGCGGTCCTGACACTAACTTCTCTGCTATAAAAAGTAAACTTTTTTCTTTATTTTAGTTCCAGAAATGGTGTTAGATAATACAATGACTGGTGTTATGTCTCACATAGTGGTAGGTACTGACGCGATAGTCAGTCCCTTTACAGGGGTTAAGGGGGAATTACCGGAATTAACTATTGAGTGAGTTTTTCTTTTTTTTATAAAATAAAAATATTATGTTTATTATACAATGTCTCAAGAATTCCGTGGAAAGTGGGAAACGAAAATGTTTAATGGAGAATGGAGTGTCTTGACACTATTTTCCCAGGTTCCCCTTGCCTATCCTGCTTTGTATGGGATATAGCGTAAAGCTTATAAAACTGTGAGGCCAGTCGTGGCGCAGTGGCACAAAGTATGACTGTAAAATCGACTGGTTGTGAGTTCGATCCCCACTCGAAAAAATGAAATATTTACTTACATTTATATTTTCATTTCTTCGCTCTGGTGAGGAGGCAAAGCGTGGAATTGAGTTCTGCTACTCAACACGCAATGCCACCAGAACTCGGCAGAAAGTAGGGTACGGTGTATCTTAACACTAGGTTTCCTCTGCCTACCCTGCTGTGTGCGGGATACAGCGTAAGACTGAATTTGTTTTATTTTCTAATAAAACATTAAGTCATAAAATGATTTTTTTATTTTCAGCCCAACAACCAATCCGGATACGGTTATAATAACGCAAAAATGTAAAAATGATACAATATCTCACAATGATTTGAAATCTGGATATAACACTGTATTCATGTCTGAAGCTGAAATGCTCGAGGCTAGGTATTTATATAAATTTTTCCTAAATATCGGTGCTGTTTAAATTTAATATATATTTCTATATATCATATTTTATATATTGTGTGTTAGATAATAGATTATATATCATTTTAATTTGTTTGCATTAGTTTTTTTTTTTTACTAATGCTATTTATTACATGGTTGGGTGTTGTAGCTATAGCTATTTATATCATTGTATCCTCACAATATATAAAATCTGAAACAAGCGAAAAATTTGGAAATAAACAAAAAATAATAAAAAACCTAATTTTATATTGAATAGTTAACGAATATAAATAAAAAAGATTAAGAAAAATTGAAGCCAACTTGACGCAGCGGCACAATGGTGTGACTGTTAGACAGTGGTTGTGGATTCGATCCTCACTCGGGGGAATGAACTATTATTTATTAATATTTTCATTTCCTTGCTCTGGCCCCAAAGCAAAAGTCCGGCGTTGAGTTCCACCACATAACACAGCAATACCTCGAAAAATTGAGGGGAAAGTGGGAAACAGAATATCTTAACACTACGTTCCCTCTGCCTAGCCTACTATAGATAAGATATCATCAAATCGATATAAAAATATATTAGTTAAATAAAAATATATACTCGTATTATATATAGTATTGTTTTTAGAGAAGAAGCAAAAACGAAAGTTCAATACACAAGTACGGCGTTTAAATGTGAATTATGCATAATAGGTTTTTATACGCAACAGCAAGTTGAAGATCATTTTGTGGCTATGCATAGAAAGGTTAGTATAAAAAATATATTAGATTTATGCATATAGTAGAATAAATATAGAATTTAGTGAAAGAAAATTGATTCTCCTTCTTCTTGTTTGTCCTCGCCTTGACCCATATATTACCCACATATCATGTGGGGCCAAGTGTTTCGTTGACAAGTGTCTTCAATCTTAAGACCTATTCATGTTTTTTGGGACACATGTCAACCAGGTAGTGTGAGGTCTGCCCATACTCCTCTTGTTTATATGGAAATGGCCATAGAAAGGCACTTGTACAACATAATCCTCGGATTTTCGGATCAAAGCCTTGATTCTGATGGTTTATCAGTTGTGGTTGCAACCTTGAAGCTATATGTCTTTGGGGGTAACTCCTCCGGCCCATCTAAACATACGCATTTCAATGGTGAGCCATTCCTGCTCGTGAATCTTTTTAACTGGTCAAAATTCGCTACTGTTAAGTGCGTGACGCACTTTAGTGAAATATCAATATATAAAAGATTAAAAATTAAATTAAATTAGCTTCACGCTGTATCCCGCACACAGCAGGGTAGGCAGAAGGAACCTAGTGTTAAGACACTCCGTTCCCCACTTTCTGCCGAAATCTGGAAGCATTGCGTGTTGAGTCGCAGAACTCAACGCCGCGCTTAACCTCGACACCAGAGCGAAGAAATGGAAATATAAAATTAAGTAAATATTTCATCTCCTCGAGTGGGGATCGAACCCACAACCAGTCGCTTTTGCAGTCACACCTCGTGCCGCTGCGTCACGACCGGCCTCTAAGAATATTTATACACATATAAAAAATATGTGTATAAAAATTCTTAAGGCCAGTTCTCGTGGGCATAAGCGTGTGACTGTGAACGCGACATGTTGTGGCTTCTATTCCCACTCGAAGGAATGAAGTAATTAATATTTTCATTTTCTCGCTGTTTTAAATTCCGCCACTCAACAGGCAATATCTCTAGAATTCGGCTTCTTCTTAACACTGGTTACCACGCTCTATCCCGCATGTATCAGAGTAGGCAGAAGAAGTCTAGTAATTATAAAAACATCTATGTATAGGGTTGCGCTCCTTAGACGAGAGCAGCATATAGGGTAATATATTTCAAACCCATGCCTTTTTATATGGGTACCGATGGGTAGACGGATATACCGATTTTTAACCATGCTGTATTACGTGTGACGCAAAATCTTTTTCGTTTTAATTGTATTGTGCTTTTATACAATATGAAAACTGTGCTTTCATTTAAAGTGGTAAAAATAAAAGCAGTCTGTATAAATATTACATATAATTATTATACATAACATATATTTTTTAAAAGACAAGACCTCGTACTAAGCTAAGCTAAGCGAAATTGCATAATAACATATTTCATACATCCCAAAATAAAATTTTTTTTAATTTTTTTTTAGAAACCAGGCCAACTAGCATGCAAAGTTTGCTACGTATACATACCGGAGGACAAACTGAACGAACACACAGACAGCCACTACTGGAGATATGTATGTAAACTGTGTAATAAATACGAAACAAGCAGCAAATTGATGAGTTTACATGTAAAGTCTCACATGGCGAAGACGCGCCCCAACGCTGTTATACAGATTGGTGATGATGATATGAAGGTTGGTGTGGGTTTGATTTTTTTTTCGGTTTTTGCTTTATTTTTTTAATAGCTTCCCGTCATATCTATTATTTTGTAGACATTGCGTTTTGAATGTCGATACCAGATCCAAGGAATGAAAATAATTCATATTTAAATATGTCTCCATTTTTTTATCACCTATATAGTGGGCTAGTATCTCCTAAATAAATATGTAATGCTACACAAAGTTATAGGAATTTTTCTATTAAACCAAAAAAGAAAAGGAAATTAAAGTAAAATATAACATTTCTACAATTTTTTTGAACTTTTTAGGGTAGAAAGAAAAAGAAAGAACTAGAAATAGATGAAATAAAAGAAAAAAAGAACCCACCGACTTTAAGGAAACTATTGTCCAAAACGACAATAGTTGGCTACAAATGCTTGGAATGCGATATGTTCTTCAAGTGAGTAGTGGATACAATTTTTTGTAAATATCTTTTAAAATTTGACTGAAAGGCTGACGGGTAATTATTCTTCTTTTTTATTTACATTCCGGTAAGGATAAGTGCAGCGTTGAGTTCCGCCATTGAATGTTTTTTTTTTTTCATTTTTACAGAAATTCCCGAGCGCGCAAGAATCACGTCGATAGATTTCATAGAGAAGGCTTACAATGTGATCATTGTAAAAAGAGATTTGTAAATAGAACCACTTTGACAACGCATATGAGGTAAAAAAATATTATATTGTTTCAGCTTCACGCTGTCCCCCGCATATAGCAGAGAATTTATGAGATATTTATTAAATATACAGGTGGAATCGTCGGCGCTCCTTTTACGGGAGCAGCATATAGAGTAAAATATTTCAAACCCGTACCCAAAGAAATTAATCAAGATACCTCAACAGTTTAGACGAAAGATTTTTTTTTCATTTCATACTTATATTTCGTGTGACGCAGTACGCAAGTACGCATAGATACTAATAACGTAAACACATACTACTACATATAATGTTTAAAATATTTTACCCTACATGCTGTTCTCGTAAAAGGAGCGCTGACACTTCCACCCTGTATATTTTATTCCCCCTAGTGGGAGTCGAACCGACACCCGTCGCGCTTATAATTGGACGCTTGTGCCACGGCGACTTCTTTTTTTTCTGGGGAGACATTGTGAAAGTCTATTCTTTTGTTTATATTTTATAAATTTATAAAATTATAAAAGTTATTTTTGTCTGAAATCTCAAACATTATAAATTTATGTAGAGTGATTTTGTTCAAATGTTCGAATGATATTAATATTTTGTATTATGTGTGTGAAAATATTATTTATTTTATTACCTTTCCGAAATAAAAAATATATACCTACCACAATTAATTATTGGTCTTTAAAATGCATAATTAATAGTTTTATTGGATTCGATATTTTTTTTGTTTTAACAGCTTCACGATTTTTCACTGCATCGACTCAGTGTAAAGTCACATCGTTCATAGTCGTTGAGTGATGGAACTCTTATCTTCTTAATTATATTTTTAATTTTACTTTCCAGACTACACGAAGGTCCACTACCAAGAGAGGAATGTCCTATCTGTCACAAAATGGTCAGATCGATACAAATCAAGTATCACATACAAAGACATCAGAACACGAGTAAATACGAGTGCAGAGATTGTAACAAGGTGTTCAGCCATCTTGCCACGTATCAAGCTCATCTCAAATATTCCAGGCCCCATGCGTCCGATCAGGTTTTTAAGTGAGTTGTTTTTGTTATAAAAATAGAAAATAATTCATTCGTATATATAGATAATAATTCATTTCCAGAGTGGGCGTCGAACTCATACCTTGCGTTTAAATTAATTAAATATTTGTGACATCTGAGAATTAAAAAAAAATAAAATACTTAAGGTCGTCGTTCGTATGTGATACTTCACGCAGTATCCTGACGTATACAGGATGGAAGCGTCAGCACTCCTTTTACGGGAGCAGAATATAGGGTAAAATATTTCAAACCTAAAGAAATTAATCAAGATACCTCAACAGTTTACACGTAGGTTTTTTTTTCATTTCACGATGTTTGTCCATACTATATTTCGTGTGACGCAGTTACGAATAGATACCAATAATTTTCATCCTCAAAAAACATATTAGCACGGGAAAGGACGGATATCTCTCGTTCTATTTTACGCAACTCAACATCGCCGCCAGTACCTACGATTCGATTTCGTGGTTTGTATTTCGTGTACGGCGTTATCGCTTTAATTTGTTTGTGTCTGCGTGCGTCATTCTTGACAAATGGCGCTTTATTCTACAACGATAATTGTATTTAGTTTTATAGAGTAGTTCAAACTGTGGTTTCATTTAAAGTGTCGATGACAATACACTCTGTATATATTTTTTTCAGGTTCCCGTGTCCAATGTGCAATAAGGGTTATCCGACAAAACAGAGTATGCAGGATCATTTTAACTATCAACATTTGGGGAAAACTACACACAAATGTCCTGTATGTAATAAGGTAAATATAAAATATACTTTTTAATTTTTTTGTTATATAAAAAAGTTTTGTTTCAGCAATTTCTATAATTATATGTTGCCTTGCCTTTCAAATGTTTTTTTTTCCGCATATTTAGTTAAAAAAAATTTTTAAACAATATTGACATTATTACAACTTCCTAAATTTTCAGTCCACTTATCTTAAATTGGCAGAATCAAACATTCAATTTTTTAAAATATTTATAAGTTTATAACATAATAATTTTATTAAATTAAGAAAAGTTAAATAAAAATATATCTTCTAGCCAATAGCGTCTCGGGCGAACGTAGAGAAACACATGATGCGGGTACACGGGGAGAAGAAACCGAAACCCAGAAACCACGTCTGTAAAACGTGCAAGAAGGGTTTCACTGTATGTATAAATATATTTACTTTTTGTTCAATCTTCACGCTGCATCCCGCATACAACTGGGTGGGTAGAAGAACCCACTGTTAGGACACTCCGTTCTCCATACACCATCTTTCGAGACATTGCATCAAGGGGCAAAACTTCATGCTCCCGAATAGCTAAATGAAATTAGTTACGCGAGGTTGCGCGGCTTAAGCTGAGCTTTACATATGTGAGAATGTCTCTAAAAGTAGAGTCAGCAAAAAAATAGCGTAGTAAAATAGTATTACTGATAAGTGATCAATGAAAACATAATAAAAAAATATATCACTTCTTTTACGCCGGACATTACATCCTCGTAATGTTGTAGGTTACATGCTCTGAGGAATAAATTATTTTCTCTGCTCTGGTAACAAGAAAAGCGTGGCGTGGTGTTCCGCCACTCAATACGCAATGACTCGAAAGACATGGCATGGGAAATGGAGAATTTAAACACTAAGTTCTCTCTGCCTACCGGAATCACTATGCGGAATATAGCTTAAAGTAGTCAATATAATTGATATTAATATTGTTCTTACCGAAAGTGCGTGATTTTATTATTTCATTACCTCGAGTGGGAATCTATCTCATAACCCGTGTTTACAGTAACACGCTTGCGCCCATGAGCGCCCCGACTGGCCTAATTTTGCGATTTTTAAAGTATATTAAAATAATAAATATATAATTTATTTTAGGACAAAAAAGCCCTGACACAACACGAAGTGATACATTCTAAGGAAAGACCTTTAACTTGTGACATTTGTCAACAAAGTTTCAAACAAAAGGCCTCTCTATATACACATAGGAAGAGGGTTCACAAAGTGTTCCCGGCGAAACGTATGGTGGAATTTATGGAAGTCAAAAACCAAAATGTATGATATAGTATAGTGTTGGAAGTTTTGGAAGGCGAAAAATTCGATAAAAAAATGGCGTTTTAGTGAAATTTTGGATCGAGACTTTGTAAATAGGTTGGGAAGAAAAAAAATACCTTCACCCGGTTATGATGAACAGTGTTCAAAATACTTGAGAATTTGAAAAAAGTTTAATTTGGACTAAATTTGAGTTAAATAGTGTTGTGTTAGAAGTTTTAGAAGATTCCAAAAAAATCTACAAATATTAAGGATAGTGTAAGAGATATTTAGATAGTTTAAAAGAAAATATAGACCTTATAATATCTGTCAACAAAGAGTCAACAATAGGAAAGTCAAAAACCAAAGTAAGATGAATGCTTGAAAAGGATAGTGATCATGAGGACAGTAATAATTAAAAGAGAGAGAGAGAATATCAAAAAAGCTTAAAACTGTTCAGTGCAGTGTAAATTGGACTAAATTTGAGTTAAAAATTGGTGGAAGTTCTGGAAGGTTGTGAAAATTTCCAGAACATTGCTGCTTTTAGTAAAGTTTGTGAAGTTACTTTATAGAAGGGTATATTATTTAATCATATGTATGAATAATTTAAATGTACATTTACATACAGTAGAATATTAATGGTTTTAAAACATTTACATACAAATAATTATTTAAAACTATTATCTTATAAACTTTGAATATTCTTCTTCTTTATGTATTGGAGAAAACCTGGTGGTAAGACTTTTTCCTCTACTTTTTAATTATAATAATGTTATAAATCTGAAAATTTCTGAGGATATGTTTGTTAAACTTTCACACAAAAAGTACGGAACGGATTTACCTTTACCATAATTTAGCTTATAAATCAGAATAATACATAGGTTACAATTTAAGTAAACATTTTGTGTAATATGGCGAAAATATAGAAATAAGCCTGTGTTGGTCACTAGTTGTTATATACAGTACAGTCGACGAAAAGTGGCCGTTCTGAAGTTAGTTGTAGATAGGCTGCGTAGATTTTATTTTTGTTTTTTTTTTACTTTTGATTAATTTTCCTCCTTGAAAGTACACAGTGCACAAACGTTCAAAAACCCTAACTTCAGGATGGTCACGACTCGTCGACCGTACTGTCCACATCTGAAACATCTGAAAATTTGTATATTATAACCATTAAAATTGAGAAAATATATCCTAGAACTATGTTATTTATGAATATAAATTGGAAGATTTGGAAGAAATGGAAGTTTTTTTTCCAAACTCAAATATAAAAATAGGTCCATTAAATATATTCTGCCTTATATAGTAATACATAGTTCATAAAAAAAGATGTTATATGTATACTTTTAATAAATAATTTACAAAATATTTATATTTTTTTATTTTTTTAGATTTAAAAGAATTAATAGGCATATCCTTTCACTTACCTCTTTCTTCTTAATTAGAATGTTTTATCAACATTATACAGATCTATCGTCGCAGTCAGACAGCATCTAATTGTAAAAGCTATGTTTCGAGTTTGAATCACCTTTTGGGGAAATTACTATACTTAAATGACTTTCATTTCTCCTCTTTAGTAAGAACGCGGCGTTAAGTTCCGACACATGACTCAAATTCGGGAGGTTAGTAAAAAATACAATGTCTTGACACTAAGCTACACGCTGTATCCCGCACACAGCAGGGTAGGCAGAGGGAACCTAGTGTTAAGACACTCCAGTTTCCCACTTTCTGCCGAATTCTGGAGGCATCGCGTGTTGAGTGGCAGAACTCAACGCCGCGCTTAAGCTCGACACACAGAGCGAAGAAATGGAAATATAAATTTAAGTAAATTTCTCATCTCCTCCTCTGGATTGAACCCACAACCAGTCGGTTTTACAGTCACACCTCGTGCCGCTGCGCCACGACTGGCCTCAAAAGCTTTTTTTTCAGCTTCATGCTGTATCACCTATGCAGTACGGTAGGCAGAGGAAATCAAGTGTTAAGACACTCCGTCCCCCACTTTCCGCTGACTTTTTAAGACATTTCATTTTCAGTGGCGGAGCTCAACTCCGCTCTTTGCCTTGTTGGCAGAGTGAAGAAATAATAATTCATTCCTGTGAGTTGGGATCGAACCTATAACTGTCCGTTTACAATCACACGCTTGTGCCACTGTTCCACGACGGCTTCTCAGAGTTTAGAGCGGTTATACTAAATACGGGCCTAAGCTCTTCATACTATGAGAGTAGCGAGAAGCCAAACAAAATAAATTTTAATTATAAATAGGGAAAATAAAAAAAAACATTTATTACAATAGTAATTATTATTATTTTAATAAAGGCACTTATTGCTTCAGTGAATTACATTAAATTGTATTTCAATAAATATAATACAAAACAATTACATGTTAAAAAGAAAGAATCCACTTATAACGCAAAGTGGTGTAACTTGAAAAAAATCATTTTTTTTATATTATACATAAGTATTTAGACTAACGTATAGAAATGAAACTTATACAGACAGAAAATTAAATTTTACTTATTTTTCCCTCTTTAATTTATAAAAATTGAGATTATTATACATTGATGTATATATGATTGACTTTAGATTTATAAAAAACATTTTGAATTATAATTAAATAATGGTATTTTTAAACTGAAAAAAAAAATTAAATAAAAGAAATGCCTAATTCATACAAATACAGTAAATGCTAGTACAAATTACATATTACAAAGTTAATTAATAAAAATATAGATGTAAAAAATGGTTTCACTATTCTGTTCTACATATTAAATGCGTTTATTAATAATCGTGACGGTTAGCACCCAGTGATTTTAATAGGAATGTTGACTATTATCTTAAATCTTAGAAATAAATACAAACTAATTAAAATATTTTAAAAAAGAAGAAATAGTAATATTGACATAATTAAATTAATAGAAATAAGACAACCAATTCTTCTTTAGCTTTATGATTATTTCTTATTTACTATAATATGTGTTTTGTAAACCACAAAATACTTTATCCAAAAAATATTATTTTTAGATATAACAATCCATAAGTTACATGAAATATATAATATGTTTTTCTTTTACTTATATGTTTAGTAATATATAGGTATCAAGATTTAAAATGAAGTCAACACTCCTATTATTTTGTACATGAATAACGACAGAGAAGTTAGTGATCGTTCTCTCCGCTTTTTAATTAGAACCTTACTTTCATATTTATCTGTATATTACATACAGACAGATGTCTAAACGGGATTTAATATCTAGTAATTACAATATATATATAGTAACGATTGTATAAAAACCACAAACTTTTGTACATTAACTGTGATAATTCTATTAAGATAACGGTGGAATTTTTTTACGTAAAAAATAACTGAATATAAAACATCAGTTTCTTTAAAATATCGATTTTCTTTTCTTAATTCCAATTTCATACTTCAAACAATTTTGTTATTATGAAGTAGAAAGTGGAAATTCTTACCTTTCATGAATTTAGAATAAAAAACTTAAAATATTATAGTTTCTTAAAAAATTGATTTTCTTTTACTTAATTTACTCTTTTCTTCTAGAAACAGTTTTTTTTTTCATTATTATTATTGAATCATAGTTATTATAGTATACGAAACATGAGTATCCATTTCAAAAATTCTTTTAACAATTAATTAAATATTTAACAAACTTTTTTTATATAAAAATTAATTAAAAATATATATATATAATTGTTTCACTGTATGGAATATATTTAATATGGCTGTATTTTTATTGATCATTAGCACAAATATATAAATAAAATTAAAGAAATCGTGATCACATAAATGTTAGTAATGAATTATTTTTTATGAATATATTTTTGCATTTTTATTAAATTGTACATAGAGAATTATAAAACTTTTTTTAAAATGGTAACCCATTGTAAAATGAATTTAATATTTACATTTAATATCACTTTATTTGTACCTTAAGATGTAAAAATTTTAATCAAAACATATTATGTTATATAAAAATGTTTGTGGTACAAAACATTTATAAATTATTGAAATAAATAAATCAGCTTCACGCTGTATCCCGCACACAGTTGGGTAGGCAGAGGGAACCTGCGTTACACTCCGTTCCTCACTTTCCGCTGAATTGGAGGCTTTGCTTGCTGAGTGGCGGAACTCAACACCGTGCTTTGCCTCAACATCAGAGCAAAGAAAAAGGGAAATATAAATATATAAGTTATTAATTTTACTTTTTATGGATATTAGTGTAATATTTGCAAATATCCTCAAATATCTGACAGTTATCAAAAGTTATATTATAAGTTATATATAGAAGTTGTTTTCATTTAAAATATTTTTTTTGTACCTATATATTCATATTTAATCCTGATAATTTTTTCATATAAAATCTGATTAATTTTAAATTAAAAAATTAAAAATAGACACCAAAACACTAATAATACCTTAAAGTAGTATTTTCTAAAATACTAGATAATATTTTTTTATAATACCTTTAAAATATCAGGCTAACAAAGTGATATATATAACTTCTAAACTTGAAAAAAGATCAATGTTTCTTTTTATTATTAAGCTCAATATTCTGGTCCTTTAGTTACCACAAATCATATTATATTATGTTAAAAATACAATGCTGCCATTTTGTCTATAGACTTAAAATTCTACTTCTACTGCATAGCATGTCCTATATAAAGTTAAATTTTAAAAAAATCCAGCCAAAAAGACTGTTTTTTGAACTATTATCATTATATAAAAAAAATATCTATACACTTATATTTACTTATTAAAAGAAATAGTTTTTAAACTATTGATTCATAGACTTATTTGTACTACAAGTTGGACAATTCTTGACTTGATCTTCCAAAATGGCGACTCGTTTCTGTAAATGCATTATAGTCGCGTCTTTCTGTTTCAATTGCACTTTTAACGTTGTTATAGAATCTTCCAACGCTCCGTAAACCGCTTGGACTTCTGGTTGATAACTAAACACTTGAGGTGGATCATCCAAACAGAAAAACTCCCTTATTATCGGATGATTAGGAAGCTTCCCTAGTATCGCATTCACAAAAACTTGCAACCCTCTAACTCTTTCTTCTAAGAAAGCTGGCTCAAAGTTGTCCCGAAACCATCTTTTGCCCGGCAAAGGAAGCAGTAAATTAGGTTGCTCCGTTTTAATTCTATTATATAACCTAACAAAATCTGTATATCTTCGAAAAACCAGCCAAGATTGATCTCTTTTGTCATCTTCAACCTTCAACTTATATATTGTGAACCTAGCTCTCTCCTCCATAACCTCATAACCAACTATTGGTATACGTAAGGCTTCAAATTTCTTAATTTCAGAAGAATGGAGTCGCACATCCACATTGGTTATAGAATTTTGCACCCTGCTCTGATACTCATGGATATTTCCCATGGATTTATAATGATTTTTGTTTTTTAAACGCGACGGCTCCACAGTTTCATTGTCCGATTGAGTTGTTTCTATATATCGGGATCTATAGAAGTTATTAAATTTTGTTACAGCGTCGGAGTTATCTTCGCTAGATGTTGAGGATATTTCGTTGTTCATATTGTCTCTTGGACGGTTGTCCAGCTGTATTCGTTTGGATTCCAATTTCTGTGCCGCCATTTTATTTATTCTGTAATCAAAAAAATCTCATTTTATTAAGTAAATAACATATGATAAAGCAAAACAGAATGTCATGAAATTCTAACACTACATTTTGTAAGCAAAATACAAAATATTTTTATCGTTCGCTTATTTCACATGTCGTGCATTGGAATAGCGTTCGACTACAAACGACGGTTGTGGGTTCGATTCCCACTCGAGCAAATAAATTATTTTTCCTTTGTTCTGGTAGTCAAAACATAGCTTAAGTTCTACTACTCAACTCAAAATGTCTTGAATATAGAGAGCAGAGGGGATGGATTGTCTTAACACTAGATTCTTTGTATTTCTTGCTTTACTAGAAAAACCTTGAGAAGACTCTTAAATATACTTAAAACTATTGTATAATTTAGAAATATTCCAGTCATTCACATTTCACTGCCCATATTTTTCTAGGTAAAACTACAATCAGATACTTTGTTCTACTATTTAAAATAAATTAATTGACCTCATACTTTGTTTATTGTTATCACTAAACATATAAATATTGTAAATAAAAGTACAATCTACTAGTTGTGATCGACATGAAGTTAGGTTTTCAGAACTTTGTTGCATTGTTCACTTACAGGGAAGGGAATAATCAAAAAAAGAAAAATCTAATCTGCTCAACCATCTATGTTTATGTTCTGGGAAAACATAATGAGTGATATGTAATGACTATAAAATATTCTTATGAAAATTATCACACTAAATGGCATTTAATAGTAATTATACATATATAAATTTAGTAGTAATTCGAAACGATGAAATCTGTAGACAATTGGCAAGCCATATTGTAATGAGGACCGCCAACCGATGGGGGAGAAAGGTCCTCGAATGGCGACAATGTCTCAGCAAAAGGATTACAGGCCGCCCTCCAACCAGGAGGGTTGTCGACCTAAGGAAGACAGCGGAAAGCGTATTCAAAGGGTGCAGGACCGGACGGAATTGTGAGCACTTTGCCTCAACACCAGAACGAAGAAATGGAAATATAAATCGAACCCACAGCCAGTCACATTTACAGTAACACTCTGTACCCCTGCATGTAAATAAAATTATAAAAATGTACAAAAATTTTAGGATTTGTACCACCACTGTGAGATAACACACTTACACCAATATACTAGTTGGCTGCATCAATGACTTAATTCTGCTAAGCAAATTGTACATTATTGCTTAATTTTTTTTCTAGAAGAAATTTTTAAGGCAATACTAGAATAGTATAGACAGTTGACGGTAATGTAAATTTTAAAGGGGCCCTTAACTTTCAAGAGGACTTAGTGTTAATACACTGTACATTGAGTGATGGGAACTAATACTGCTCTTTGTTACCACTTGTGTGTAAACATTTAACAAAAATAAACACGGGAGAGATAATTTGAATGTTTTTTAGTATATTTCTTATAATATAATATATATGTTCTTATATAATAATATGTTCTTTAATATATTTCAATAATGTTGGAGTTGTATGTGAGTCATAAGAATAACACTTTAAAATCATATTACAAGGCAATTATAAAACAATTATTAGTTTGTCAATTTGTCTCTCTAGACAGATAATGCTATTGGCAAGATACAACTTGATGTTAAAAAAATATATAAATAGTAAAATACAATAAAGCAAAATGAATATTATTTTGATACTACTTTAGAGCAAAATTCTAGATATCCTAAAATAATCACAAACACACACAACTGTATGTTTAATACATAATATATATATATTTTTATATATATAAAAAAGCAATAGAATATTGCAATATAATAGAAGCTAATGATTTTTTAAAAATAAATTGAAACTAACAAACTTTTTGATAAGGATTTAATTTTATGTAATAAAGATATATGATCAATGAATATAAAATGACAATACCTACTCCCAAAGTAGTAAATAATTGAGATTGACTCTGTAAAATTGAGTAATATTTTGCAATTTAAGATGGTCTATATTAATTTAATTTAATTATTTAAATCTTAAATAAAATGTACTATATCTGTCTAACTATACATAAGTTTGAAAAGATAACATTTTTTATTCTATCAACATTATAAGTTATAAATTTGGTTAATTATGCAAAATACATACAAATTAAATCAAATAAGGTAACCTTCACAAAACAACTTACTTTGTCATACAATTCAATTAGAATTTACTACGCTACGCCCATTTGATCACACTAACGAAGAAAATGTTATTTATTTACAATATTTATTAACATACTACACTTAATGAACACCATTTGAATAAATTACGTTGCTATTAAATAGTATTTTTAAAAGAAAATAATAAACAATATTGTAAGGTTCAACGTAATGACAACAATACTTAGTTAGTGGTGTGGTGACAGATGACAAACAATTACATTGGTTCAAAATGAAAAAAAAATCGATTATAAAATCGATTTTGATCTAAATTGTAATTTTTTTGTACCAGATAGTTTTAGTTTTATAATCCCTTAATAATTAATAAATAATTAAGATATAAATATCTTCATGGTCTCATTTCATTTCAAAAAGTGATATTTCTCTCACTCAATTATTATATAATTCAGGTTCTATATTTACACAAACGAATAATTCAAACTTTCAAAGCTACAGTCAAGATAACTAAGAATTATATATTTTTATGTTAATTCGTTTTTTTTTTGTTTTAAATTGTACAACTAATAAACACTGAAGTTATGTGTCATTTAACCCAAGTAAACAAGTAAAGGCAGTCTTCCCCTAGAAAATATCTTTATATCTTATAGGTACGCCCAGGATGCTGAAGCTTTATTTTTTACGCGTTTACAATTTATAAAATACTATTACTGAAGTCGTAAAATAGGACCGATGATAAAATTCCCTTTAGGTAATTATATTATTAAGAGTTTGCTGTTTCTTTGTCTAAATATGTATAGTTATACCCTATTTTTCATAGTAAATTAGTAACGACATGTCTTGTAATATCGGAAAAATATAAATTAAATGCATTGTCGAGTTTTGAGACTGTTTTTTCAATGAAACTTATATTTAAATAATACATGATAGTAGAATAGATTACACTAGGGTTGCCTTGAAGAATCCTACCGCAATCACCTTTAATTTTTTTCATAATGCGTTTTTAGAGAAATTTGCACACATATGTTTTTTATGTGAATCCCACATCATTTGAAAGAAAATCGGAAGAATTGGAAAAACAATTGTTGCCAGGCTCAGCCTGCCGCAAGCCCAGGGTTGCCTGGTTTAAACAGGTCACTTAATCTTAATAATTTGCACTCATGTGCTCTTTTAATGAATTATGTATCAAACTAAAGCTTATTTTTTCTCAACAGTATAGCACATGCCTGGAAAATAACTGCCGCAAGCAGAGGTTCATTGAAAAAATAGATCCCTGCAGTTTTAAGCAATGGGATCTTAGGCTATGGAACACGTATGAAGAAACCAAAAATCTCCTACAATAATACAATATAAAATTAAAATTAAATTAAATTAGCTTCACGCTATATCCCGCACACAGCAGGGTAGGCAGAGGGAACCTAGTGTTAAGACACTCCGTTCCCCACTTTCTGCCGAATTCTGGAGGCATTGCGTGTTGAGTGGCAGAACTCAACGCCGCGCTTAACCTCGGCACCAGAGCGAAGAAATGGAAATATAAATTTAAGTAAATATTTCATCTCCTCGAGTGGGGATCGAACCCACAACCAGTCGGTTTT
>JAATLQ010037644.1:0-19828 GCA_013421005.1 Heliconius erato x Heliconius himera | reverse complement strand
TAATATACAATAATACAATATCATATACACAAATGCACAATTTGTATTTTCTTTATCCCTTCTCTCTGTTATTGGTTATCTTGTTAAAGTATTTAATTTTAACATAATAAATGTGTAATCTGTATTGGAATTACTGGACGATTTTCTGGAGGTGGACGTTAATAACTGTAGCAAGGTTTTGAACTAAAGCTGCTATTATCGTACTTAACTATCATGTTTTAACTTTTATTACTTCCAGTAAAGAATTTTATTTTATTTTTTATTAATTTCTACCACAGCCGTGTACCACTGTAGGCGATCAGTCTGGTTCACATCCCAAAGGGACAGACCACAATAGTAATATTATTTAAAATTTCTAGGAAAAGCTTTTATTTTCTTTTTATTAGAGAAATAAAACAAAACAACTGAAGACTCAACTTTTATTCTCTAATACGAGATTTCATACAATTCACATTTACTACTCTTGAGACGTTTCACACTAAATGCATGTAAAAACGGACTTATATTATTTCATTATATTACCATCAGAATGACAAAACTACAGATTGGCAATCACGTACAAACATACAAGATGACAGAATTGCAGGAAATGAAAAAAAAATGATATTAATTTAAAAATTTATTTTAAATTATGTATAAGTTATATGTAACCAATGACATTAGTGTCAAACAATTTGACATTAATGACATTTCTTGCAAAACATCTGCAACGCTGTCATGTCATACTATTGACCTTATGGACATTTCATACTTGAGCTATACATCAAAATTACATATGTGTGTATGTATGTATATTACATCATTTGTATACAAAACCACATTATTTACCCATAAGATGTTTTATCACAGAGCTTGTGTACATTCGATAGATTGTCAAAACGTATTAAGCTTTATAACTGCTGGCACCATTTTAATTAATCCAGAATTGATCTATTTATTACATTGTAAGTACAAGTAAAAGAAATTACAAAAAAATCACTGAAAACCACATTAAAATTGGCGCAGCACGTTTAAAAAGTTAATATTGATTACATTCAAAACTGCATTCCACTAGAAAACAGAAAAGACACACACATTACGAACAAACAAAAAATTATATACCTGAGATCATTTTTTTTATTATTTTTTTAATAGATTTGTAGTTTTTTTTCCATTTATCATTTATAAATATTAAATAATATTCTTGAACCGCCAACAGTGTTAATTGAGAAATATTATAATAATTTAAGTGAAATAAAACGAAAAACTTATATTAGTCTCGAGACTATACTTAAAAACTGCATACTATAGACTTGTTTTATTTTAAAGTTAATTTTAAATCAACAAGTTTAAATTTAAAAAAAAGTCAACAGTATACAGTTTAAAAAAATACATTTACAATATTATAATACTAAGTTAGAGAAAAAAATTATATCGGTGGATTTTTTTTTTACATTTTTTTGTCTTATACACTCATTCACTCAACTTTTGCTTAAAATCTAGAAAAAATATGGAATATTTTTTTTTTGTTTTTTACATTAATAAATCACAGTACCTATTTTTTACATATATTATTAATGAGGGCGACGCTTTTTCAAGACAAATTATTTTTTTTCTTAATATTAAAAAAAATTACATTAGTAAAGCTTTTGTTACTGATAAACGGAAGCTGGACAAAGCGTCGCACTCGATTTAAAAAATAAACTACAATAAAAAAATTGAGTGTTCTTTAATTATAAAACCAACAAATTGAAAAAAAAACCGAACAAATTTTAAATATGGCAAAGGAGCAAATATCTATAAAGCCTAATAATAAAATGATAAAAAAAAACACTCACCTCTTTCATAAATATAAAGATTAATTATGTCAAGAGAATATGTTATTTATAATAATTTTGAAAAATATATTAATTTTATATAACATTAAATGTCAAGACCGATTTTTTTAACAGAAAAAAAACATAAGTAGATTATTAGATTACAAACGGAAGAAAATAATGATTATAAAATTATATAAATTTTAGCTATTAAATTATTCTAACCTATTTTGAATAAAATTAACACACAGTCATTCATTCATTCTTATTCCGTGTCACTTTTTATTTATTTTCGGAAAAAAAGCATCAGATTTGAATTATTATTAATAATTAGATAACGGTTACTGTCTTAATGTCGTTTATTAAAAAAACTTTTCATTTGACCAAAAGATTTATTCAAGAAATCTTATAAATAAGTCTGGGCGTTTTGAAGAAACTAATATTAATTATATAACATATATTTTGTTAATATTAATTAATATAATAATTATCAACTAATTAGCCAAAAAATAAAAATCAATTATCCAATTATTAATAAAATATTAATTTTAGTATATTAAATAAAAAATTCCGCCAAAAACTCGCAAAGTCAGAATAGCTACCATTTTTTATATTTGTTAGACAAAGACCTTTTAGATATATACTATTGCACTTCCGTTTCTTTATATATATTTAATTAAAAAAAACTAAAATAAAGCCAAATTTTATTCAGCCAAAATTTTTCAAGGCAGAAAATACCTCACAATTTTAAACAAAGACCTTACTTCGTGGAGCCTAACAAAAAAGTAATTTGTTTGTAATAGAAAAATTTTCTTATTTTTTTTTAGTAACAAAAATAGATATTTTTCTCATGTATTTGTTTGCAAGGGGCAAAGGTAGCGTGCATTCAGCCTTCACGTGTTTATTTGTTCAATTATCGCAGTAAACTGGCAACACTGGACTTCTCGGCCAGTCAGAGGTCTCTTCGCTGTCGCTGCTTTCGCTTCCGGATCTAATAGAAAACAAATAGTAAATAAACATATTTGCAGTTTAAATTGAAACTATAGGAATTTCCAAAGAAAGGACCTTTCTTTACAAGTTATCCAATTAATGATTAGTATTTTACTTATTACTGGATTCAAGCCTCACTCGAGAAAATGTAATATTTGTTCAAATTTATATTTTCATTTCTTCCCACTGATGTCGAGGCAAAGAGCGGCATCTGGTTCCGCCACTCAAAACGCAATGCCTCCAGAATTCAACGGAAAGTGGGGAACGGAATGTCCTGACACTAGGTTCCCTCTGCCTCCCGCAAATAGCAGGGTTGCTATTACGAGATACAGCATGAAGTTGATTTATTTTATTGATTGTAAAGTCAATAATAATATATATAAATAAACTCCTAATATAAATAACTAAATATAAACACTGTTAATAGATATATATCTTACACACAAAATAAGTAAATTTCGTTTGGACGTAATTTTAATACAATCACTCGCGTAGGAATCGAACCTACAACCATTGCTTCCTATTGCGACACGATGTAATTAAATAATAATGTAATACAATAAAAAAATACCTATTTCGTTTGGGCGTTGAATCAACAGCCAAGTGTTGTTCCTCGATGGTTGGTAGAAGAGATGTTAAACGATCGGTGGGACGAAGTACCTATTACAGTGAAAATAAACGAAAAATATTATTTCATGTATCAAATGGGCCAATACAGGCGTTTTATATAGAATAATATAAATTAATACAAAACTTAGATTATATGGCGCAGACATATATTTAATATTTTCATTTCCCCTTTTTGAAATTGAATTCCGCCATTTAATGTTTCCCAAATTCAGCCGTGCGTGGGAAACGGAATGTCTAAACATAAGGTACTCTCTCCCTACCCTGCTATGTGCGACATACAGCGTGAAGTACATAATAAATAGCAACAACCGACCTTGAGCGTCCTCTCCGACAGTCTCCACACGAGGCGCTGCCGTTGGGGGGCCGCCGCGCGCGCCTCGTACCGCGCGCGCACGTCGCACACCACCGCACGCACCGCCGCCAGCGACGCGTCTGACATCTGTCAAGAAAGAGGGTTAACTATAGTCACAGCGTGTGCGAACGGGACAAAGATATTGTACAAACATGTGTGGGAACAAGACAGCGTGTGAGCGACACGTCCGACATCTATGACACAGTAGTGAGAGTTATACAACTAAAGACTGCATGAGCGAGAAAGAGATTGAGTGTAAAATTGTGTGTGGGGGGGTCAGACAATGTTACGAAAAATTTTATTAAGTTATTAATGACATTTGTGTATCAGACAATTGCCAGTCAGTCTTAAAGCTTATATACTTATAAACCTCTCTCTAATCTGAGATCGATATTGAGAGCGATCTTGAGATGCCATTTTAATCATCTATGAATAAAAACTATACCTCAAGATCGATCTTAATGTTGAGAGCGATTTTTAAATACGCACACATTTATCTTTAATAAAATAATAAAATTACGGTACTTACATTACAATGCGCCTGCAACTGAGCTGCAAACTCATACAAATAATATGCATCCTCGGGCACCGGAGAACCACCTTCTGCGGCTAAACGACTCCATTCCACCAGTTCTTTTTCTATATTGAAGAAAAAAAAATAGTAACATTAAAATTGTAGATTCTTCCATTATTTATAAAAATCAATAATAAAGAGTTTGTTTGATTAAATGTGCTAATCTCATAAAGTAGTAGTTCAAATTGAACAATTCTTTTAATAATGCACAGACTAGTTGGTTGCATTGTTGAATAGTCATATATTAATAGGTCTTATATTTTTGTATTTAACAGATATTAATTCCACACATGATATTAGTTTCAATGTGGGTCATCAAAGTTACCTCCTGCACTTAGAATATGTCATAAACAAGTTGTTCTTTAATTTAAAAGCTGTCGTTCGAATGTTCTACGGCAAATGTTTGTTTGTTGTTGCACTTCCTCACAAAAACAACTGAATGGATTTAGATGAAATTTTACAGTAATATAGCTTACACATCAGAACGAGGCATAGGCAATTTATGTAATGAATTAGTTACAGATAAAATACAATACAGTCGAAGTATTTTTTTTATCATTTTGCCAAGTGAACAGTGAGCTAAAGTTCAGAAAACCTATCGTCAAAGTGGCCATGACTCGTCGACCTTACTATATAATATAATAAATATCTTACCCAACTGCTGAAACACCAATACTAGCGCTAGTTCACTGGCCCTCGAGTTAACACAGCCCGAATCGCATACGGCAATCTCCAACAGATTGATTAGTTCAGATTCCTGGGAAAATACATAAAAATATATACATAAAAAAAATAAACACAGTCGAATTGATAAGCTCCTTTTTGAAATCGGTCAAAAAAGTAAACTGGAGAAAAAAATATAAAATAAAAAATAAAGTAAATTAGATTAGGATTAGAAATGATAAAAAATTTATGTAAAATTTCGAATGTCTCGTGTTATTACTGAAGTTGAGTTATTAAAAATAAATTAAAAGACAATAATAAACAATTTGGAGTTATCAAAATATTATATCTATTGATTTTTTTTTGGAATTTAACGCACAAGTATCGTATTTGCAATCACTATCCTAATATATGATTATTAATCCTATATTCTGTTTAATGTCAATTATGTGACTCACCACTAAAACAAAAAAAATTGGTCCTTCGCGCCAACCTCCAAGAAAAGAAAGATTCATATTAAAAAAGATCATCACTAACCGGCAACGAACACGTGACACCGAGCGACTCGGCGACCACCAACACAAGCTCCCGTACAACGCGGACCCAGTGGAGTTGCGTAACTGAACACCGCTGGGCGAGCGCCAGCTTGCTGGTTATAATGTGCGACATGCGGGTTACGTCGCCTGAGGTGCACGCTGATTGTGATACTGACACTGATAAAAGATAAAAAATAATGTAAAGAGGTCAAGGATTCTATCACCGAAAGGTAATAATAGGTTCAATTCTCAATACTGCACTAAGCTTGTTAGTGATTTTTTTTTCAGCTTTACGCACATTCCAGCACATTACATGGAATGCAGAAGGAAATATGTGTTAAGTTAATTTCGTTGTTACCTTTTCCCAAATAAATGATATTACATTTTGGCACAACTCAACACCACCCTTTGCCAAACAGAGCGGGGGAAAACATTTTTTTAATGTGGGATATATTTGTAATGATGATGAGTCCAAATCGAGTCAAAACCGTCATTTACTTTCAGCTGGCATGGCACTGCGCCACGACGGCATAAAAAATTCAACAGTTATTTCAAAGAGTTAATAAAACTTATTGCATAGTCAAATATTATATTAAATATATAAAATCTTTAAAAAAATCAGCTTCATGTATCCCGCACGCAGCAAGGTAGGCAGAGAGAATCTAGTGTTAAGACCTAACGAACCTAGTGTTCCCCACTTTCTGCCGAATTCTGGAGGCATTGCGTGTTGAGTGGCAGAACTCATCGCCGCGCTTAACCTCATCACCAGAGCGAAGAAATGGAATATAAATTTAAGTAAATATTTCATCTCCTCGAGTGGGGATCGAACCCACAACCAGTCGGTTTTACAGTCACACCTTGTGCCGCTGCTCCACGACTGGCCTCTTTTATACGATATAAATCTTATATATGGTAAGGCAGGGGTTAGTAGTCCCATTACAATTGTCGATTCATCGATTTCTAAAATATTCCTATTCCTGTACGAGTATATCTTTAGTGTGGAATACTTTAAAAATGTAAAAAAATATATACATAGTCAAAAGATTATAGGTCCAAATCCTATATACAAAAACACAAAAAAGCTATCGACATTACGAACGACAAGTCGTGGCCGCCCTAAAATTAGGTTTTCTGAAAACACATTGTGCACTCCCAGGGAAGACAGTAATCACAAGAAAAATCGTACAATCAGATCTGCTCAGAAATCTACAGCTAAGTCCAGGGAGGCCACGACTCATCGACCGTACTGTACACAAAATGCAGAACAAATGAGCACCAAATAACCCACCTAGCTCCTCCACACTGACATTCCTCGGTTTTTTAGTAATATCAGCGTGTTCGTCGATCGCAATGTTCATGCACGACACGGTTATACAGGGCACGTGACACGGACGCACTTTCATTTTGGTTAGGAAACTGGAAAATAAACAAATATTTATTATTAATTAATATTATTATAAAAGCTGAAGAGTTTGTTTGGTTGAGCGAACTAATCTCAGGAAGTGTTGGTGCATTTTCCAAAGAAGGCTATATAGTACATTATGTTAATCGTTTCAATGGAACCCAACCCACGGTACCTGTGGTCAGAGTTACCTTGGGCACTTAGAATGAGTCAAGTACAATTTAAAAGTGTCAGAACTGTCACTGATCACTCGCCTGCGCATATCACTTGTGATTTAGTAAAATTTAGTGTTCTTTTTCTTTGAATGATATTTGTTATTCTTTTTACTAAAAAAAAAAAACATTTATTTATATAAAGAAAATATTTAAACTTTCTATTAAGAATATTAAAATTTTCTGCAATATTATTAAAGTTAGTAAGGATAGGGATATATGCCCCACTTTCGTGCAAAACTTACTAAACCGATTTAGGTGAAATTGAATAGTAATATAGCTTATACATCAGTATAGCACTTAGGTTCCAAATTATATAGATATTGTACAATTTGGCTACAACATTATATTTTTAAGCGGGCGAAGCCGTGGCTAGTATTCTATATTTATGTTAAGGAAAAGTACTCACCGATCAAACAGATTAATAGCACTTATAAGAACATCTGCGGGTAGATCGAACCACACCTTGAGACAGCGGAGCACGTGGGCAGCGCCGTCACGGGCGCCCGTCGTAACTTCCCCATTCTGGAATGCAATGGAATAGATTAGAATAGAGTATACTTCATTTTCCACAAAAGAAAAAGATATATAAAAAATAGTTTTCTTTAGTTTCACCCATGTATCCTGCCTATAGCAGGATAGCCAGTTAGTACTCTCTCAGAACTTAGTGTTGAGAAACGGTATGTCCTACCGTTTCCCAAGCACCGGCTATTTTTGATCATTTGACTGTTAACGCGACCGTTGTTAGTACTTTCTTCAATTAGGGTGATGAATTATTTTATTTTATAAGACATTACGCGGCGTAGGGTTGACACTTAATACATAATGTCGCGAATTTCAATGTTTCGAAAATTGCGAGGTAATATATTATTATTTTCCCTATCCTACCGGTTTTACGAAACACAATAAAAAAAATGTTGTGAATAAAAATAATCAAGACTTCAAGTTTACAACACCACTATAAAGTATAAACTATTAACTAACCTTCGTAGTATGTTAATTGTATTGCGAAAGTAGTGATGGTGCGCGTTCGTTTTATTTTTTTTTATTATGAGATTCGCATGGTTTTATTTTCATCTAATCAAGTATTTTTTTAAGAAATAAAGGGAATACCTATTTTTTATTTACATTTTATGTTTGTTTTATTTTATTTTTTATGTTACAATAATTAAAATATTTTAACATATTAAAAAAATATTACAATAAAATCGCGTCATACTGTATTACGTGCGTCACATCAACGCGTACGCTATCGACTATCGAGCAAATATGCACCATGACCTAATTTACACTATGACATTACACACTACGTGAGATGTGTCGTGTATTGAATAAAAAATGTTATATGGTATCTATAAGCCAAAAAAAACCAGTAAAAATATAACGTTTCTTCAGACATTCAGACATTACGAATAGTCCGATTCCCATTCTGGTGATGGAAATATCATTCCCATAACGAGGCAAAACGCGGCGTTGTGTTCCGCTTTTGCCCCGTTACCAGACCACTCAATCTGTGTTTCGAATATAGGAATATTGATCAAGATCTATTTATTTTGAGGCCGAGTTTAAAACCAATAACACAATGCTTAATTAAAATACTTATTTCATTAAAATAGAATAATGAACAGCAATGGTTTTGTTCATTCTTTATTTGTAGTCCAAGTCAAATTTCAATAAAGTAACTGCCTACAATCGTATAAGTTAATAAATATATAAATTATGACTATTTTACAGATTACAATCTATTTAACTTATAATTGTCCTGTAGCAATATTATAGCCTTTAACACTCTATTTTAATTGATTTGCAACAATACTACTTGTATAAATATAATTATAACAAATGTTTACAAGCAATAAAAAAATAAGTGTTTATTCTTTTATTTCTGCATTTATATTTTATTATTATTCTACCAGAAATGATTCACTCTTTGAAAATAATTTGGAAGTATTGTTGTTTAAATTAAGTAATATTCCTTCCAATGATTTTGAAAGAGTGAATCATTCTCTGGTTTTGAATCAAAATCGATTTATTATCCAAATATTAGCCAAATTTTGTTTTTGGTGGGCACATGATAGATGGCAGCAGTGTCGTTTTGTCACCATTTTTTAGTATGAAGTGAACATTCTTGCCTTTGAGTGTATGTGTTCTGTGCTAGTGTGGCCACTGGGTAACCTCGACTATTCAGATAATCGATTATTTAATTAATCAATTATTATTTTAATTATGAATGTGATTAGCACCAATCTATATTTATATTGGGCTAGAGCAGTGAAGGCGAGTGTTTGTTACAGTAAAAAGATCCCTGAAGTGGTCATCTGTGGTCAGTCATTAGTTCAAGTTACCTTGCTAAAGGTATTTATGTTTACACATATCAGTAGAACCAAAGACCAAGACATGGTTGGAGATTCTGCTCGTTTATTTTTAATACCTACTACCGTTTCCATATATAACAAATTAAATAATTAAATTTTTGCACAAATTTTGGAGTTTAAACTCATAAGACTATCCGAGATATCTAGTTGCGTCGGAGCGACGTCATCGTTCAAGAAATGACCATATAAGGTAATGATTGCTTTAAAACCAGTTATTAGTGTAGGCGTTTAAATATTTAAGCTGCTGTTATTAGTTTTAGCGGAGATAACACTTTGCCTTAAAGAGTAAATAACGTAACGGAGAACCATTTTTTTTTGTTTTAAGTAGTTTTTTACATTTCTCCTACCTCACTTTCACTCGGCAAGCACAATCTCGGCTGGAACTTGGGCTCCAGCTGCAGGTACTCGTTTAGAGTGGTATACAGCTGTCTCAAGTCCACAGCACTTCCGGTGGACGTGGACGCTCCCTGGTCAGCATCCGGGTGCCTCGCGCCCGACCTCAACATGATCGGGCTTTGTGCGCGAGCGGAGGGTGAATCGGCACCTATTGAAAAAATAATCAACAATTAAAAAAAAATTAAAATACTAATAAGATATGCATCTATCTGCCTATATACATTTTGACAGTCATCCACTTCACTTGGTTGGCTGGAAGAGATGTCTTTTATCTTTTATTGGAATTTTAGAAATAAGCCCACCTTTGCTAACCTTTTAATTTTTGTGTTTCTTGTATGTTTTTAAGTGCAATAAAGAATATATATACGCATATCTAAGGATCTACTGAGCGGATTTAAATGAAACTTTTTTATTTATACCTATTGTGAATAGGAATCTTATTTAGGGAATTATTAATATTTAGAAAGACAAAACAAGTTTTGGTAAAAGGTAAAAAAAGAACGGAGTGTCTCAACATTAGTTTCATTCACTATGGCCAAATGAAAACAACTAAGAGTGGTTGATATATCACACGGTTTCATCGAAATAATATACGTGATGTAATTCAACCTTCTTCGATGGGTGGATTTTATTTGACACTTACAGTGGTTCCTGAGATGTTGTTCAATCAAACAAACACTTCAGCTATATAATATCAGTAAAGCAGAAAATACTCATACAAAATTCTATGTCTATTTGCACAAGTTAGCGATGTACCATGTTATTGCCTAACACGCAACTAACACACACCACGCATATCTTTAGCGTCAATTGCAAAATCATTTGCACGAATTGAGAAATTGGTTGCTTAAACAAAATATTTAAATATTTTACAATTTCTAACCCGTTTTTCTAAAGCTGAAGAGAGAAGTATGTTTCATTGAACGCGCTAACCATAGGTTCGAAATAAAAGATCAACTTTTGTGTTCGATAATCGATTTATCAAGGAAGGAAACTAATAATTTTGTCAGATTTGCCTGGGGTATTTAAAATATTTCATGTGTTGCCATGCCCAAATCCTTGTTATTTCCATTTAAAAGTAGAACCACAAAATTTGAGGTCTAAAAAAATAAAAAAAAAAACAATTTTCATAGTGGGGGTCACATGACTTCTGAACCAGAACATTGTCTTGTCATTGTCATTACTATACATTTTTAACGGTAAAAGAAGTATTTTTTTTCCTTTTTTTAAACAAAGTATGTGAAAAATAAGTAATTTATTAATGACAGTAGTAAGACAAAGTCAATCTGGTCCGTTTTCGCCGGATTTCGAGATATTAAATAAAGTAGGAATTAAAATAATTTAAATATAAACTGAATGGGGATCGAACCCACAACCCTCGCGTGTACAGACACACGCTCACTGCCTCACGTAAGCCTTGTTTTTTTAACTTCATGCTGTATTCTGCACATAGCAGTGTAGGCAGAGAGAATCTAGGAACCTAGTGTTGAGACACTCCGTTCCCATTAAGACACTTCCGTTCCCCATTTTCTGTAGAATTCTGGGACGCCTTGAATCTTGTTCTGTAACGAGTGGTGAAAATGAAATCCACATTTTATTTCGTTACCAGAGAGAAAATAAAAATATTAAATGCTTAATTTCCACCTGCCACGACTGGCCTCAACAGTAAGCCTTGTCAATAACAAAAATAAGTACAAGAAAATATACACAAAACAAACTTCAGCTCAATTTATAATATGGACTCGTACAACGCCCCAAGTTAAAAAGGGCAAAGTAAAATAAACAAAAAACATATTTTAACCTAACATATGTTGGGTAGGGCGTTCACCCGAGGAACGATAACGATTACACTGAACATATAACATTCAATTTTTTTTGTAAATATTGAATACTTACTATTTAGGAACAAAATTTGACTGTAAACGTCTCGGTTGTGGGTGCGATTCCCATTCGGGGTAATTAATTATTAACATTTTGGGATAATTAATCATTTAGCATATACCGGGACAGGCGTTAAGTTCCGCCATTCGACACGCAATGTCCTGAAATAAGGCTGAAAGCGGGCAACAGTAATGCGGGATACAGCGTGAAGCGCTAAGTGAGGATCGGACTCACGCGCTGCCACAATGGAAATAAAAAAATATCGCTATAAATAAAAAAATATCACTTCACTCACCTAAAGCTATAGCTCGAGCAACCAGCAAACAGTGTTAATGCCCGCACCGATCCCCCCACTGCTCGTCGACCCGACGGTTTGAGCGACCGGGCGCGGAGGCCCTAGTACCTGACAACGAGAGCTGGTGATCAACGACAGCTGTGCTGAACGCCGATCGAGGGTTCGTGATGGTGGAGAGGATATGGAAGGGCTGATATGAGATTCGAAGAGATGGGTGTTGATTTAGGTTTGAAAGTTGGTGTGATAATTACAAGTTTGAAGGAATCTTGATTCGGACTTTATGGATGAGAAGGATAAATTGGATTTTAAGGATATTCAGCTAAAATGGTTACCAGGTTCAATGTCTTGTTGAAAGACAATTGCCCAGCCACCTTTGCTCTCACAATCGTCAGATACGGTACAGGTGTGGTTGAACACAGCTGTAGGCCCAGTCGTTTGCTCGCCACAGCCAGAGCCAAGGCAAGACAGAACGACGCTGTAACTAACACAATATGACGCCGCGGTCTAACCCTAGACCCAAGTATACACCGGGTTTTGTGAACCCTTAATACTGATTATGAACCTTCGAAGGTTAGCAGTGGGTCTCTTGAATAGGGTTATTTTTTGTATACTCAATATTTTTTTTTTAAATTACCTGTAAATTTACATCAAAATATTATAATAGCACAAAAATTGCATGCAAACCTTTATATCTAGCATATCAACCAATGTCTTTTTTCTAGATGAATAAATATAAATTAATGAATGTTATAAAATGTAATCAATAGTAACTTTGAACGATTAAAGCCATAGTAAATGTACGTCATTTGGAGAAACACCTTAAAATACGGAGAAAATGTACACTACACATTCTCTTGTTATTGTATATTAAATAATTTTAACATTTTTTTTTATGGAAAAGGCACAAGGCAAACGAGCGTTCGGGTCACCTGATGGTAAGTGATTACCGCCGCGCACGACCCCGTGCAACTCCAGAGGAGTTACAGATGCGTTGCCTGCCTTTAAGGTGGGTTGGGCGCCGGAGCCCGGCATTACCTGATGCGAAACGCAGTGGCATAAAGCCACTACTTCACGCCGGTTTTAAATGCCGGGGGTGGTAATGATCCGATCGAGTCTGCCCATGCATGTTGCCATTGCTGGCGACGTGACTCTACCACACGTACTTTAGTCGCCTCTTACGACACCACCAGTACCAGGATGATCCTATTCTAGGCCGGGATCACACGACACAATTTTGTTTAATAATGTAATCATTATTAAACAAAAATAAGCAATTGCAAAACACAGTACTTGTTCTCTATCCAAACAATTAACTAACTTCTTTCACTGTTGTGAACACGTAAGCTATTACGTAAACCGCGTTATTTTTACTTCACTTCTATGCTATTCTATACATATAAAAGGCTTCTGCACTCTTTAGTAACGTTACACAAGTTTTACTTATTACATTGACGTTTACATTATGTATTGTGTTTCATTGATATCTTTACGGCTTTTCTACTTTTTATTGAGTAGGAAGATTATAATGAGTGACCTGTTCACTAAGTTTAGTGACGAACTACTAATTATTTCGGTAGTATAAGTATTCTAAAGGAATATATAACAATTTTTTCAGTAAGGATTAGATATTTTTTTTAATTTCATTTCTAAATAGCAGTAACTCAAAGTGAATAGAAAAATATGTCAGGTGTTGTTATAATGATCTTGAGACACCGTTTTTATTCATACATTATTATAATATATGAATTAAAACGGCGTCTCAAGATAGATTTTAAATTTGAGAGAAGTTTATAAATACGGGCCTACATGTAATTTCAATTGAAAACAAAAATCGAAGTCCAATCTTATAATCATGACTATTGAAAATCTTAATCTACATACATAGATAGTTAATCAATTTTGATAAAACTTTTTCAATTATATAATCTACAGATAAGAACAACGGGCTAACGGACGAAATGTTTGACCTTCACTTATTAAAAATAGCACAGCACTTTGTTTTCGCTGTTTTCGTACGTTCTAGTTGTTTTGTCGTGCGATTTATAGTTTTGTTTACGTAAGTTATTTATAAATGAAAATGATATCAGCTTCACGCTGTATCCCGCACACAGCAGGGTAAGCAGAGAGAACCTAGTGTTAAGACACTCCCGTTCCCCACTTTTTGCCGAATTCTGGAGGCATTTCGTGTTGAGGGGCAGAACTCAACGCCGCGATTAACCTCGACACCAGAGCGAAGAAATGGAAATATAAATTTAAGTTAATATTTCATCTCCTCAAGTGGGGATCGAACCCAGAGCCAGTCGGTTTTACAGTCACACTCGTGCCGCTGCGCCACGACTGGCCTCAATAACAAAATAAATTAAAAATATATATTTATAATATATGAATTAAAACGCTAATTTTTGCGATGTAACTCACTGTACCTGCTGTTTATACTTAAAAATATTTCATTTATTATGTCAATATAAAGAATTTCATGCGACATTATAATATTATGCTAAAAATAAATGTTTTATAGAATTAGCTGAAACTTTAATTATTTTGTGCATGAACAATGTATTCTAGAGAAATACATATAAAGCAAATAATTATATAAAGTATGAAAAAAAAAATCAAAAAATCTTTAGACGGTTGCATATTCGATTATTTGTAAACAACGTGTGACGTCAATTAGTTTTATCGGTCATTACGAGTGTTATAATGCTACAAAATTGTAGATATACAATCTATATATATATATACATATTTAGACGACACGAAATGTCCACGATTTGAACCAGTGTCACACCTTTTTATACGTTTTTTATAATATTCTTTCGTCGATTTGTAATCAAATTAAAGACATTCGTTTTGATCCCCTTGTATCATCATTAAACTTGCCAGTTAAACGTAGCTTAGGTGACAATTTAATATGGTATCATCGAGCTCGTCTTATGATGGAGCAAGGATCTAAATAGTGGAGGAACTCTTCGGAGGCTAGTAGAAAATCTCTTTTTATATAGCGCTTAGTGTGAAAAAGCGTACTTTTAAAGTGTTTTTTTTTTTAAAAAACCCTTTAAACTGAGGAAATCAAGACAATGACAATCACAATCACTTCTTTTAACTTTTTTCCCAAAATCAAGACATTGTGTCTTCAACTGCGTAATGGGTAGGTAAACTAGGGTAACTAGGTAGTAAACTAGGGTAATGAAACTAAATCATTTTCCAAGACGGAGATTGAATCTAAAACCACAATATTTAACAGTCAAATGCTGTCCCACCGCACCACATCATTTAGTACAAACAATACCAATTTTTTTTACATAAAAACTAAAATTATCAAACCACCGTTATACAACTGGAACAAAATATTACAAAAAAACACGTTTATTTCAGTACATTACATTAGTTTCAAGTTGTTTATATCATTCAGCGTTCACGTTCGAGCCATAGTACAACGACCCAATCGTTCGATATGACGTGGCGGAGTGGAGAATAAGAGAAAAACAAGTGTTATCAATACTTTATTTCGGGACCATCATGGCGCGGAGTAGGTTTGATTCCAACTCGGGGGAATTAAATATTTCATATTAACATTTTTACGCCGAGGGAAAGCGCGTTCAAATTCGCCACTCAACACGCAATGTGTCCAGAATTTGGTGGGAAGTGGGGAACAGAAGTGTCTTAACACTAAGTTCTCAGGTTCCCTCAGCCTACTACAAAATTTGGGACGAAGCAACATAAAAAATAAAATCTAGCAACACATAAAGAAATAATAGAAGTCGCTATTCCAGCGATAAGGTGGCTATTGTATATAATCTTTTATATATATTCTAGTATTTCTTTTTTTGGCGTACAACATAGTTTTATTATTATTATTATGTTTCTCTTTCATAATTATCGAGTTCAAAAGAAAATTATTATTATTATAAAAGAAACCAATGCATCTACGAATGAGCAGTGGAGTTATGAAAGCGCAATGTTTCCACACCCGTCGCGTTGTCTACTTTCACTAACGCATAATAGCGATTGTTTGAAATTTCAGCGTTTTCTGCTAGCACATAGCTTCTTTCTATACTTTCTATAAAAGAAATTTGTATAATATTGTAGTTATTATTACTATTATGTATTATTATTTTTTAATTTAATATTAAAAATAAACGTTGAGCCGATTTCAATGATATTTAGGAGGCTTTTATTTTTCTTTTCTTTTAAAAAAAATATATGTATAGAGAAAAACGAAATTGCACTTGTATAATTTTGTTGACGACAAATAACATCAAATATAAAGTATATAAAACTTATTAAATTTTATTGATATTTAAAAAAATACTTCAAATGTTTTGTTGCCAGAGCAAGGAAGCGAAAATAATTTATATCCTCGTGTGGGAATCGAACCCACAACCGTCGCGTTAACAATGTGTGTGTACTCTTAAATGATAAACAGATGTACCAAACTAAAGATGTGTAAGCAGCCGTAAATCTACGCGTTGGTCGCGAAATGTCAAGCCCATATGTATATATTTTTAACAATTACCCTCATTTCGTATATACTTCTTAGTT
This sequence comes from Heliconius erato x Heliconius himera, assembly GCA_013421005.1. Lineage (NCBI taxonomy): Eukaryota > Metazoa > Arthropoda > Insecta > Lepidoptera > Nymphalidae > Heliconius > Heliconius erato x Heliconius himera. Next base: position 3,184 of record JAATLQ010037644.1, on the reverse strand, counting down.
TCACTAACTATTAGAGCCATCTCATTATGGACGCGACTGTTGGGGGTTCGATTACCACTCGGGGGGATAATACAAAGGACAACGTCGAGTTTCGCCATCTCATACGCAATATCTTAAAAATTGGGCGATGCGATGTGAAGGAAGTCACATAATAGTAAGCTCCCTCTGCTAACCCTGTATTGCAGGGAAAGCGTGAAGCTGTAAAAAAAGTAAACTTATTGAGGTACAGTAGAATGGATGATGATTCAAATAAGGTAATAGGCAGAGACGAAATAAAAATATGATCCTATATTTTTTTTTTCTTTTGAGGTGCGGGAACTCTATAACAACAGGCGCTCTCGTATAATTTAAATTAGAGAGTATGAAAAAAAAAGGAAAGGCAGCGTATTTAACCTGTTTAATTTTTCCCGTCTGATGCTCCAATAAATGAAAAATAACACAACATTATTCAATACTAACACTTGAGAAGTTCACACAAAAACAACATATTTTGGCAACGTCGTGAAAATAATACACACATATATATATATATATATATATATATATATATATATATATATATATATATATATATATATATATATATATATATATATATATATATATATATATATAATGTATGAAGTATGTATGAACAAGACACGGAATGGCAGATGTTAACACACAGCTGTTGTAAGGTCGTAAAAAAAGGAGGCCGGCCATTTTTGAGCTTTCCCCATATGTTCATTTTAGTTTTATGCATTTTGAAGTCATTTTTGATTTAGATAGTTACAAGTCATAGACCGCAACTTTATTCGAGTACGAGTAAGACTTTATGCCCTAAAATGGAAATATTCCGTTACATAATGCTATTAAAAATATTTGCAAAATGTAATAAAACATACATTTTACATTTCCTATACCTACTCTGCTATGGGCAAAAAGCGAGAAATAGCCTTTTTATTTTACTGCACTACACCGATTAAATTAGTACTACATACAAGAATGTTCCAGAAAGAAGCTTCAAAGAATGGTGAAAGCTGTATTGTAAAACAATTAACAGTTCTCGAGATATTTACAAACACACCACACAGGTATTACATAGATTTAATTACATACATACGTAATATTTAGATTTAATAGATTAATGTCAGTTTAACGTTAATTGAAGTATTTGAGTGTGGCTATTATTAGGTCGTTCGCATAGACACGGTTGACTCTGAGTTTTTCAAAACTCAAACTGGTGTTCGGCAAGGATGCATTCTTTCCCCTCTTGTTTAACATCTACACCGAATATATTATGAGAACTATTTTGGAAATAAAAGGGTTTCTAGTGGTGGTCGCGTGATCTCAAATTTGAGAAATGTCGACGATACTACTCTCCTCGCTATATTACAAATAGAAACAGATCAATTCCTAAGGCTTCTTGAAAGTAGCAGCTGTAATTTAGGCCTCACCATAAACAGGCATAAAACAAAAATGATGATTGTGGACCGTAAGACTAACAACCGCCCCGACTTAAGGGATATATCAAAATGCAAAGTTGTCCAGAGCTATCTACCTGGGATCCACAATCACAAATACTGATAGCTGTGAAGAGGACATAAAAAGATGTGCTATTGCGTTATCTGCTGTTGAAAAGCTAAAAAAGAAAATATGGAAAGATCGCCGCATAACCCAAAAAAAAAACCAAGGTTCGATTATTGAAATGTCTAGTATTTCCTATTTTCTTCTATGGGGCTGAATCATGGACGATCCAATTAAATTGACGCCTTTGAAATGTGGTGCTGGAGGCGCCAATTTAGACTTAGATGGACTACTCACCATACTAACGTCTCCATCTTAAAAAGCTCGACGTCAAGCAAAGGCTTTCGTCGATTGTGCAAATGCGGATTTTTAAGATGTTCGGGCGCATTGCACGAAGTGAAAATTCTCTAGAGCGCCTGAACAGCGCTCTCGCGGCCGATTACCCACAAAATGGACAGACATGGTTAAGTCCTGAACTGGCTGCTCCATTGGGGAATGCGCACGCACTGCTGAGGATAGGAATAGATGGAGAAATCTTGCAATATCGGTTTTAATTGGAAAACACAGACCTTGATTCCAACAGGAGGACTAAGAAAAAGTATTGTTAGGTCCAATTTGAATAATGAAAAGTATAACACTCGATAAAAAAAATTATTAAAAAAAATTCTCATCTTAAATGTCACCCACAGATAACAGAAAAACAAATTATACTTTAAACGGCATAGCGTTCCAATTTCAAAAATTATATTTTATTTTTGATGTTATTCGCGAAAGTGGCACTGACTTATACCACACACAGCCAAAACAATGATGATATATTATTGTCCTCGTTTTGTGTCCAAAATAAAGACTTAATTTACCGTTATGATCGTGGTTTAGAAAACGATTTCTTTTTTTAATTTTTAGGAGCACATAAATGACATAAACTAAATGGTAGATACGTCGTCATCCTATTAAAATCGCTGATAATATAATTTCATGATTCCATTAAAAAAAAAATATTTTTTCGCCCTATGATGGTGTAAGTGAGTATATAGTTATAATTTTAATCGGTTTAAATTTAAAATCACCAAATATTACTTAAAAAACACTAATTCAGTATTTACTTGATGCAATAAAATCATTACCCAATAAAAAAAATACAGTGCCACTTTATTTTCATCTAGATTCTAAAAATATAAAACTAATGTTCAGAAATCTATAACAATACTAGAGGGCGCGCACGGCTTCGCCCGCTTATTAGGAGTGAATTCTAAAAAAACCACGAAACACGTGTTCAATAAAATATTTTGTTAAAAATATTCTCTATCTGAATTTAAATTTTTATAAAAATCGGTGGCAATTTAAAGATTTTTTCATATAAACTTTCAACCCCTTATTTGAACCCTTAGGGGGTGAATGCTTAAAAACCATGAAACACGTGTTCAATGAAATAATTTTAAGAGTCTGAATTTCAAGTTTTATAAAAATCGGTACAGATTAAATTTTTTTTCCATACAAACTTTCAACCCCTATTTCATCCCTTTACGGTTAAAATTTTTCAAATTCCCTTCTTAGTGGATGTCCAGAATATGAAAATAAACATCTGCCCAAATTTCACGTTTCTACCATCAGCGGTTACGCCAGTGCGTGCGTCTTACCTCAGTCAGTCAGCACAAGTCCTTTTATATATATAGAT
>JAATLQ010037643.1:0-59706 GCA_013421005.1 Heliconius erato x Heliconius himera | reverse complement strand
CGCCCTTCATTATCTTAAGGAAACATGATGTAATTAATACCTTATAATAGATTGATATTTGTAAGCATTTATTTAATTAGATAATTTAGTCGTTTTAAAATGATAATTTAAATTAGTATTAGTATTTAGAAAACAGATTTAGCAAAGACTTAATATCATGGGTTCATTATTTCACTTGAAAAATAAGGATGATTTCATATTTAAATAGTTTTTTGTATGTTCTTAATATGATTATAATCTTCATTTAACAGGTAAATATCTAAAATAAACATTAATTTTAAGATTGACCTTCTATTATATAATATTTTAATTTAAAACAGGCAAATCGCGTATTTCATCGTCTATTCTCAGTCAAACGGAATCAGAATAAATTATTTCGAATGATGGCAACCTTTGCTTGCGGCAGCCATTTTCCAGGCAACCATGTGTTTTAGTGGTGACAAAAAAATAAGCTTTAATTTGATATATAATTCATTAAAAAAACACATGAGTGCAAATATTCACATTAAGTAACCTCTTTAAACCAGGCAACCTTGGACTTGCGGCAGACTGAGAGCTGGCAACCATTGTTTTTCCAATTCCTTATACGATTTTCTTTCAAATGATGTGCGATTCACATAAAAAACATATGAGTGCAATTTTCTCCAAAAACGAGTAACGAAAAACATTAATTAAAGGTGATTGCGGCAGGATTTTTTTGGGCAACCCTAGTGTAATCTATTCTACTATCATGTATCATCCTTAAATATAAGTTTCATTAGCAAATCTAATCCCTACAGTTTTAAACGATGGGATCTCCACCTATAGTTACATAGGCCTTGAGCTTTGTACTAAGCGTCAGTCTCACATAATTATAAATCAGCTTCACGCTGTATCCCGCACACAGCAGGGTAGGCAGAGGGAACCTAGTATTAAGACACTCCGTTCCCCACTTTCTTCCGAATTCTGGAGGCATTGCGTGTTGAGTGGCAGAACTCAACGCCGCGCTTAACCTCGACACCAGAGCGAACAAATGGAAATATAAATTTAAGTAAACATTTCCTCTCTTCGAGTGGGGATCGAACCCACAACCAGTCGGTTTTACAGTCACACTTCATGCCGCTGCGCCACGACTGGCCTCAATATTAAAAATAACTAAGAATATTATAATAAACAACCACAACAGACAGTACCTAGTGGAACAAGCTTATGATCTTTCATAGAAAAGCATTTTCTCTAGCTTTCAACGGCAACAGTTGTCACGGCGGTTCGTTCTATAGAATTAAATAAGTCCAAAGTAAGTAAGTGTTTCATCTCAAATGATTTGTGATTATTATTCATTTTAGAAAATTGTGGATATTTTAATCTACTACTCTAATAAGTTTTTATATAATATATATTAATGTAACCGATAGTGAAATTTGAAATTTGTTTATATTTGCATTATTGATAATAGCTATTTATTGTACTTAATATTTAAAAAAAAACTTTAATATTATAAAGTGGATGTTTTAGAGTAAATCGGTTCGTGTGGAATGTATAAAAAAGGAAAAAATGAAAATATAAACGTAAAAAACGGAATGGCTTGTCTATTGATGATATATTGAAAAAAAATACACATATTTATTTATTTTTAGGGCTAAATATTTCAAAAGGTGAACAGAGCACTTATCTCTTTGTTGTCCGTCTGTCAAGACTATTTATCTCGAGATCGCGTGGAGGTATCCGGCTGAAATGAATATCAAACATTTAGGTCCATGGTCCCTCGAACCACAGAAAAAAATAATCTTGTAAACGTAATCAAAAGATATAAGCATTTGTGCATCGATATTGCTGCATTTTGTATGAAAATTCGCCGCGTAATCAAAACCTATAGGATACTTCTCGTGGACTTATAGTTATGAAATTCGAAATGAAATGAGAACTTCAATGCAAATAAAGAAAAAAATCCTAAAATTAATTTTTTTTTAATTAGGTATTTTATAAAAATAATAATTACAAATTTATATTTGTAGTTGATTTCATACAAATTAAGTGCATACGCCAACAAATTTAAGTTTGTCATTTTTTCAAGTTGTACTTCCTGTTAACCTACCGAAATTGATACGTAAGTCTCGGTGAGCGAGACCGACTCGCACATAATCCGATTTTTTCAATTATTTCACAGATAGGTACGTTATATTTTTACAAATTTTAATAACTTTACTTTTCTCTTCTTTTAATTTTTCACATGTTTAATAATTTACAATTAATAAATATACACATAAAAAAGAATATTCTGTTAAATATTGTTGTTTGTTAAATATTTTCATTTTCTCATTCTGATTAAGAGGAAAATAACCAGCGTTGAGTTCCGCCACTCAACACACAATGCCCCTGAATTTGGCGAAAAGATTGAAACACTACGTTCTCAGGTAGGTCTCTGACATAAATTTTCTATTTGAATTTATTATAACTATTAGATGTCTCAAAACCGTTACATCAATAACAAATACCAATATCGGCTAGTTTACTACACACAAACAAAAATATCTATATCTATGGATAAGAACAAAGGAATGGCAGCGATCTCCACGCGAACACTTTATTGGTATTAAGTAAATAGTCCTGAAACCAATTCCCAAAGGTCAGAGAAAGATGAAAATAGTAGAAATAAGTTTTAGAAAAGAATGTTCAAAAGAAAATAAAGAAGTTTCATGTTTCAAACACCGAGCCCTTTTCTTGTCCACATTGATTTCTTTTAAAAGGGAACTTTGAGAGGGCTATTACGGAAGCTTACGAGGGTTGTAAGGTAAACAGAACGAGCTCTTGGAAACTTGAATTAATTTTGGGGGAACTAATTATGACTTCCTTTCATCTGTTTCCCATGATGGCTGTGAATTATGTATGTAATGTGAAATTAAATGATGAAGATCTATTATATTAGGATAATAGATATCAAAGATTTTTTTTTGTTAATTTAGATACTTTTAAAACTTTAATTTTTGACATGTTAATGGTTTTCGTTTTATATTCGTATTCGAGCATATTTTATTTTCATACGTTTATCTTTTTTTTTCTTATATATTATTTTTATATTTTTTATATGTATATATTTTTACAAACTTAGAACTATTGTTGGGCTGTAAAGGCGATAGATTGTGGATTCGATTCCTACACGTAGAAATTAAATATTTTATATTATCTTTGCTCTGGTCTTGAGGCAAAGCGTGGCGTTGAGTTCCGCAACTCAACATCCAATGTCTCTAAAATTCAATCTTAACACTAAGTTCCCTCTGCCTGCCCTGTTGTGCGAGATACAGCGTGAAGCTAAAAAAACAACTCGTATAATAAAAATGTGCGTAACAGATAAATGAAAAATAAATAAACATATTTAATATAAAACTGTTGGCCATTGTATATTTAATTTGTAGAAACATTTTCAAACTGTCGCACATCTCGTCACTGTGAAAAAGCATCGCCTTAATAAAGGCGAGTGACAAATGACGACGGTTCTGACGTAGGATTAATACAAACCAGAAATAGTATTTGCATATAGTGTTACTTACTAAGTATATATTTTTAGTGTTTGTTTTTTCTTTTTAATAAACAGGTTGTTTGGTTTTGAGGCCGTCGTGGCGCAGGGCACAAGGGTGTGACCGTAAACGCGACGATTGTGGGTTTGTTTTACATTTGGGGGAATTAAATATTTAATATTTTCATTTCTTCACTTAAGTGACGAGGCAAAGAGCGGCGTTGAGTTCCGCCATTCAATTCGAAAGGCCTGCAGAATTCGGCGGAATGTGATGAACTCCTTAAAACGACATTTCCAGGTTTCCTCTGCCTATTCTGCTATGTGGTGCTATGGGGTACACAATGTAAATGTAGATAATGAACATAAAAAACATAAATTATCTAGCTTTAGTATCAGTTTTAATAGTTACTTCCTAGCGGGGTAGTCAGAGAACACGGAGCGCCCGATAATACGGTCTCTACATACCTCTTTCGCCTCGTCCACTGTCACCAATCTCTTCATGCATGCCCTACGGTGGGCCCTCATTCTTTTTACGTGACCTTCCTCCACGGTCAAACGAGGTTTTCCCATACCTCTTATCACCCACTTTTCCATCGTAATATTTTTTGCCATTCTTTCATCACTCTAACGAATGTTCGACGTACCCAAACCTGCTGAGCACGTTCTTCTTCATTCTCACCGTGACATGGTTGCCTACCTGCCATTCTGTGTACCTCTTCATCGCGGATTCTATCAATTAAGCTGACTTCGCATATCCTACGAAGACATCGCATCTCTCATCTTTCTTTCATTCTTCTTCTGCAATACCCACGTTTCGCTGCCGTATCACAGTGTCGATACAAAAACTGCATGTTGTACGGCCAAACCCGCAGCTGTGCTGACGTTTCGCCGTCTCATTAATTCAGCTAATACTCCGTTAACCCTGTTACCGGCAGCAATACGCCTTTCCACATCTATCTCGTATCTTCCATTTCTACTGAACATACTTCCCATGTACACCACTTCATTCACTTGTTCTAATATGTTACCATTTACACTGATCAAAAAGCAGAACCTTTGTCTTATTCATATTTAGGTTTAGACCATCATTTTCTCACCTTTTTTTCAAGAGTGGTGACCAGTACCCGCAACTCGCGTTCTGATGAAGTAATGAACACTGCATCATCTGCATAGAGCAGGCAATTCACATTTAAGTCACCTTCACTTTCATATCACTTTGTTTCACTCTTTGGTTTTTGTAGTTTTTATTTATATCATCAATACTTATAGTTACACATCACAAATAATAATTATTAGAATCGCTGTCACTATTTATTATAGTAATATAATAATAATTCACTATACTTTAGCTGTGAGCAATCATTCATCAATGACACCATGAAATCTACAGCAATCGTTTTGTATGCAAATTCACTAATAATCTAAGCCCTGACGAAATTTTGATAATGGCTGGAAAGGAAGCCTTCTTTAATTGAAATTATGAGCAATCTTGCTTGAGGTGGAGGAAAATTATAATTTCCATAATAATCTATTCACCCATTCCATATTTACGTTTAATTGGTGGTACATGATGGTGTTCAATTAAATTGTTTTCACATATTTTAGATCTTTTCATATCATATTATAGATCTTGTAGCGTATTTAAAATAAAACCTAGAAACATTTAAAAATATATCTTTTTTTTAGGGTTCAGTATCTCCTAACGAAAAAACGGAACCCCTATACGATCACTCTATTGTCCGTCTGTCCTTCTGTCAAGACTATTTGTCTTGAAATAGCGTGAATCAAGCTAAAATTAAGGTCAAATATTCTAGACTATGGTCCCTTAGAGGACACAGAAAAAATCTTATTTCTGCATTTTTTATGAAATTCGCCGTGTAACCAAACCTGTATAGTACTATCCGTTTATTTTTTCAGCTTCACCGTCACGCTGCATCTCGCACATGGCAGGATAACGTGAATCAAGCTAAAATTAGGCAGATATGATAAGAATCTGGGGAACTAGTGTTAAGATACTCCGGCTCCATTAAGACACTCCCGTTTCCCACATTTGACCAAATTTCGAGGCATCACGTATTGAGTGCCGAAACCCAACGTCGCGGTCGTTACCAGAGCGAGGAAATTAAAATATAAAATTTCTATTCCCTCAGATGGAATCGAAGCTACAACCGTCGCGTTTACAGTCACACGCTTGCGAAAAATACCATTTAATTACAGTTATATGGAAAATTATAGGAAGACAAAGCCTACCCCTACACCGTTCGTTTCATTAGTAATGCACAAGAAGCTTAATTAAAATTCAATTTCATGTGACCACGTTCATTTTCATTAAAAGCCTTTGTCTTTCTACGTATTTAATTTAGTAGGTTATTTGTTCTAACAATAGAAACAAATAATCTTGTATGGCAAATTATAATTATATCGCACTAATATTATAATGTAAGTGTATGTAAATGTAAATGAAAATGTTTGTTTGTTACGCTTTCACGTCGAAACTATTCAACCGATTATTATGAAACTTCATACACATATTGTTAGAGATATTACAAATAACATAAAATACGTTTTATAAAAATATTATGTTTTGGCTATATATAATATAAAAATAAGTTTAAGCGAGGGAAGCCACGTTGGAGTCTCTAGTCTAATACTAGCAAAAATTATTATGGTTGCTCAAAAGTCATTAAAACCAACGTTTCACACCGACTGATTATACAAATATGCTTAGAAATTTCAAACATGCAAATTTTAATGCAATTTTCAAAATGCTACACTTTAGCTCAACAGTCAAGCGCTCTCTCGTATAGTGATGAACAAAAAAGTAATTCAAACTTTAAAATTTAAATACGATTAATTGAGGCCTGCGGGGACAGCTTTAGACTGTAAATGCAATAATAGTGGGTTCTATTCCTACTTGGGGAATAAAATTATGAAAACTTTTCGCTCTGGTACGATAATAATCTATAGCGTTGGGTTTCGGTATATAGCAGACAATGACTTGAACTCGGACGGAGTGTCTTAACACTAGATTCTTTCAGCTTACTTTATAATATGCGTGGTAAAAGCGCGAACCCATAAAAATATAATAAACTTGTAACTCATCTCAAAAGTGAAAATTTACAAAATATTAACAGGTTTTTGTTCTTCTTCCTCTGAACGTTACGCTGCATTTATATTACAAAAGGGCACGCTATACTCTATCATAATTACATTGAAACAAAAATTTGCATATTTTCTACATTAGAGGTATTAGGGCCAGTCGTGGTGCAGGTGCACAAAGTATAACTGTTAACGCGACTGGTTGTGGGTTGATTTCCACTCGAGGAATTGATATATTTATTGAAATATATTTATTTTATTATATTGTAAATATTATTTATGTTATTATATATTTTTCTTCGCGTCCAAGTAAAGCGTTGCATTGAATTCCGCGACTCAACACGCAATGCTTCCAAAATTTGCATCCCAAAAGTGGGCAACGGAGTTTCTTAACACTAGGTTTCCTCTGCCTACCCTGCTGTGTGCGGGATACATCGTGAAGCTGATATTTTATTTTTCAAGTCAGTTTCAAAGAAATTTTCAGTATATAAAACAAAAAAAAAACAGCCATACTCTACATTATTACCGTTATTTCAGAAACAATTTCGTCTAATTATACCAGTTTCGTCTGTTTACACTGCGGCAATGGTCCACGTTTTAAATAAGGCTTGGATGTTCACCGGAGCGTCTATCATTTGATTATGAGGTCGGCTACGCCCTGTGACCATTAAAAAATAATAATCGTTCAAAGAAGCGATTATAAACTTGAGTTGATAAAATTCTATTTTGAATGGTCCTATTTTAGTTCGTATGGGTTAAATAGGCGTCATAGTGCAGGGATACGAGGGTGTGACTGTAACGCGACATTTGTAGGTCCGATCCTTTACGGAGTGTCTTAACACTACGTTCCATCTGCCTATCCTGCTATATGCGGGATACAACGTGAAGCTGATTTGTTGATATTTTAAATAACATGAGACAAATAACTCAAACGTATAGTGTCTTACTTCCCTCTTTCCAACCTATATTACTCGTCAACGGTAGTTTTTTTTATTCGTTTTTTGTATCAGTTTTAGCGCTGCTGCAGATTGAAGTTGTGGGGTGTGTTACACTTTTGGCATTCTTCTACATATAGTATGTATTTACTTATAATTTAATTAAATAACTAAGGATTTGTGTTAAAGCTTTAATTCATATATGGTAGGAAATATATTGATAGTGAAAATGCTTATTTTAGAATACATTTTAGTTTTTAAGAATAACATAATATGATTACTATTTAGCCAATAAAAAAATATATATTGTATGTTTTAGTATGATTTTAATATTCTCAAAGCCTCGGTCTACTCTATTTAGTTATTACATTAAAATGGCCCTAAAATGTTTATCGTCTAAATCATATAATATATGTTTATTAAAACTTGTAAGGTCGTCGTTTGTTGGCACAAATTATTGCAGCCTTTAAGTTATTACGGTTTTTGTAACTTTGTAATATGGAGTTGAGAGAGATGGATTTTAGTTATTAAATACTTGGTATATTTAGTTATTAAATATTATATATTTCTATTTCATTATTGATAGTAAACTTGGAATTAAGACCTGATAGATAATATCGCTTAGTTGTAAAATGTTGAAATATTTAAATCACAATTATTTTTTTTGAAGAATAATTTTACAATAGTAACATTTACTATTATACTTTGAAATTAAAGAAATTATAAAACAAGCAAAATGGGCTCTTTTACTTAGCTTATATCAATAACGTCAGCTTTTCATATTTAAAAATCTCTTGTGTTTTCCTTTTGAAAATTTAAATTTTACTGGTACTGTAATCATTTTTGCAATTTGTTAGATATATGATGCAAATATTTCGCTCAACTTCACGCTGTATCCCATACAGAGCAGGTTAGCCTGATGGATTCGGCACTGTGTGTTAAGTGGCGGAACTCAACGCCGCGCTTTGCCTCGATACCTACTATTAAATTTTTATTACAACTTAATAAATATATACATCTTATTATTATTTTTTTATTAAAACTTAAGAAATAGATACATCAAAGTTTTTTTACATTCGTACACATAATAACTGTCAAATCGACTTTGTAGTGATATGGTCCCCTCGGTCCTTTTTATCTTACATAAATCTTAACTTAAAGCTACTTACAACCGTTCCAGATTTATCCTATTTCCCTCTTTTTCCTGGTAACCTTGTGTCCATGAAAACCATTTCTACAAAATCACTGTGTTAGATGTTGTCTGATTTTTTTTTTAAATTCATAACATTTTGTCTACATACTAATATGTTTTATTTTGGGTTACCTCATGGCTTTTAAGGTTACACAGCGCCCTTATAGGATCACTTTGTTGTCCGTATGCCCACTTGTTCAGAGCATTTATCTCGAGATCACGTAGATGTATCAATTTGAAATTTATATCAAATATTCTACGGTCCACGGTTTTTTGGAGAACAAAAAACCGGACAAGGACGAGTCGGGCTCGCCCATCGAGGGCTCCCTAAAATATTGGATGTCTTGAGTTTTATCTGAAATTCAGGCTTAGCCTAGACACCTCACTTGAACTAACTCTTTTTAAGGCTGTTATTTTTTAGGATTTAACCACAAATTGTTTGCAATTTTTTTCCTGAACTAGTACTACCTGTAGATGCTAGTTAAAATTTTATAATTATAGGTTAACTAGAAGTACCCTATTAATTTTGATTCCGTTTATAGTGTCGAAATACGCGTTTTCTGGGCTTTTAAGGCTATTATTTTTAGAATTTAACCACAAATGTTTAGTTTTTCCTGATCTAGTACTACCTGTAAATGCTAGCTGTCAAATTTAATAATTCTAAGTTAACCGGAAGTACTCCATGAATTTTCATTTCCTCGTTAGTGACAAAATATGCATTTTTTGCGATACAAACGGTATCTTCTTGTTAGTAAATATAGAAATACATTTTTTTATCAGGAAATCATAGGGCCGTAAATCTGAGTATATGATTTGAATATATCCGTAAATTTAAGGTTGTCTAGATCAACTTCCTGTTGACCTACAATCCTGAAATAGGTACGGAAAACTCTCACTTAACCGGTTTTATTTTACTTCAAAATTTTCCTTCATAGCGAAAACTCGCTTTTGTTAATATCCTTTCAAATAGTAGTAGAAGTATAAAACAATATATAAAAAGAAACAATCACATCGACACTATACGGGCGACCACGAGCGTAATCTCTTAAATAGATTTGAACTTGGCAACTCATTGGAAGTGCAACAAAGCGCACTTCGTACATCTATTGCTATAGAACCCATTGTGTGTGAGTAATTACTAGCATCTGAGGTCTCGGGACGGACAGATGTACCTATTGTGCTAAATGTATGTCGTATATATGTACGGTTTTTAGGTAGGGGGAACCTGGGAACCAAATGTTAAGATACTCTGTTCCCAGTAAAACATTTCCATTCTACAATTTCTAACGAATTGTGAAGATGTTGCGTGTTGAGTAGCAGAACTCAACGCCGCGGTATTTGGCCAACCTTGTCTGGCCAATCTGTCGTCTTAACACTTGGTTCCCTCTGCCTACCCTGCTGTGTGCGGGATACAGCGTGAAGCTGATTTATATCAGAATTCACGTGATTGATAATACACAAATCTTTATCTGTTAGGTATATACTCAAAAATAAAAAAAAATCTAAAATAAAACTAAAAAAGAAATAATTAAATCAGCTTCACGCTGTATCCCACACGCAGCAGTGTAGGCAGCGGGAATCTAATGTTAAGACATTCGGTTCCCCATTTTCAGCCAAATTCTGGAGGCAATGCGTGTTGCGCTGGTCTCACTGGTGTTTATTTATATTATAAAATTATTTTATAATCAATTTATAAATTGTGAAAATAAATTATTTTTCGAACTCACAAAAGGCTCTCGACATCCAAAATAATATATCATTTGTTTATTCAGGTAAATGTTGTATAAGCTCTGTATTAAGTTAAGCTGAAGTAATGAAATAACAACGGTGTTTAAGGAAAACAAATCATACTCAATTACATTTTCGTTTCATCTTCATCTTACAATTTGCGAATGTGGTTGTAAATTACGGCTTGAGATGTATTTTTTTTTTCAAATTCACACCGTATACCGCATGTAGCGGGGTACTCAACGGGAACCTAGTTTTAAGACACTCCGTTCCCCACATTCCACCGAATTTTCTAGACATTTCTTGTTGTGTGGCGGAACTCTATACCGCGCCTTGTTGAGTTGAATCATACATATATGGTATAAAGAGAAAAAAGTTAAGTCATCACTTTTTTTCTTTTATTGATTTGCTAATAGGACCTTAAAAAAGAGTTTAAAAACGAAACAAGAGAATAGCCTTCGCTGAAATTATTATATACAAACTATTAAAAATGTACAGATTATTAATATTAAATAAACAACTTACTTTTTTTTGCTTCACGCTGTATCCCGCTCACAGCAAGGTAGGCAGAGAGAACCCAGTGTTAAGACAGTCCGTTCCCCACTTTCTGCCGAATTCTGGAGGCACTACGTGTCTATTCTATCAGTATGACGTATAAAAATATAATCCGTGTAAGTAAATTGTTGAGTCCAGTCGTGGCGCAAGGGCACAAAGTGTGACTTGTAACCGACTGGTTGTGGGTTCGATTCCCACTCGAGGAGATGAAATATTTACTTAAATATATATTAATTGTTTCTTCGCTCTGATGTCGAGGTTAAGCACGGTGTTAAGTTCTGCCACTCAATACGCAATGCCTCCAGAATTCGGCAGAAAGTGGGGAACGAACTCAACACTAGGTTCTCTCTGCCTACCCTGCTGTGTGCGGGATACAGCGTGAACCTGATTCTGATTCTTCTAATAAATTATGAAATGTTTTAGTTGATTATAGGCCATTCGGGACCTACTTAAGAGCCCCGAGTATATTATGTTAAGATGGAACTTTTTATATAAACTATAGTTTGAGATTTACGTTTATTATGTATGACCTTATACTTTTTTATTCACAACACAATATAATCCCAACATTTTGCCGAGTCCGCAGAAAGAAATTTAGCTAAGAAATCGCTCTGTTCTCATTTCCTGTATATTTAGGAAAAATCGCGTACCGGGAACAAAATACATTTATACATTTTCTCTTAGTTCAGAGTGACAAAGACCTTCTTATTACCAGTTATAGTAGATAGTATTTCTTATATTCGCAAGTCTTCAGAATAAAGAAGAAAATTTATAACCTTCTGTTCTTTACAAAAAAAACCTACTATATTGCAGGTTGCAGAAATAGAAATTATTGTTCTAAATAATAAAATTAAAAATATATATATTTTATTTCAATATATTATAAAATTGAATAAGATTAATAAAATTTAAAATAAGAACAAAATATTCCAAACATGAATTATAATTCATTATAAAAATTATAAGTTAGTGTAAGATGCACAATAATTTTTGAAATTATTAGATATAGTTTAATTATATAAAATACTAGAGGACGCGCGCAGCTTCGCTCTCTTATTTGCACCCTTAGGGGTGAATTTTCAATAAAATATTTTTAACAGTCTGAATTATTTTTTTTATAAAAATCGGTGGTGATTTAAAGGTTTTTCCATACAAGGTTTCAACCCCTTATTTGCGCCCTGAGGGAGTGAATTCTAGAAAACCATAAAACACGTGCTTAATGGAATGTTTTTAAGAATCTGAATTTCAAATTTTATAAAAATCGGTGCCGATTTAAAAAAAATCCATACAAACCTTTCAACCCCTATTTTACCCCTTTACACTGCCTACCCTGCTTTGTGCGGGATACAGCGTGAAGCTTATTTAACTTTTAATTACAATAACAGTTGTTACAATATTTTGTAATGTCTTAGTGTGAAATATATTTCAATTTTAATGAACGTAAAGAGCGTCACCTATAAAACTTCCTACTTCTTGCTTCTTGGTTCGAAATAAACATAGTATTTATAATGTCAATAGTTATATGTAGGAAAAAAAATGTATTGTATCTTATAAGATATAGTAGGTATAGGTATAAGTATATACGTACCTCCTGAATTTCAACATTTTTATTTTTTTATTTATCCGGGCATATGGGACACTGGATTAAAATCATTACCGGGATTTGACAAAATTTACAACAACTAATATAAGATAAGCTTCACGCTATATTCCGCACACAGCAGGGTAAGCAGAGGGAACCCAGTGTTAAGACACTCCGTTCCCCACTTTCTGCCGAATTCTGGAGGCATTGCGTGTTGAGTAATATAAGATAATAAATTTAAATTTAATATAATTGAAATCTATGTATGTATACATATAAGATTTTTTGTCTATTTAAAATAAAAGACTGGAACTCTATTTTGAACAACGATCGAGATTCAGAAAAGCAGTAATATATATTTTCACATTACCATTATTATTATACATTCTTGCGCTGTACTTTACTAACGATACTTGTTAAGGTGCCATTATGATATAATGGAGATTAGCTGCTTATATTATATTATACTAACTAAGACCTCACCTTAAGTTCCCCGATTGAATATGATTTCTTCATATAGTCTTGAGGATTTCAATATTCTGAATAGGTTTTTTTTTTTATGTAAGCATATAATAATTTAAAGAGAGGCCAGTCGTTGCGCAACAGCACACGCAAGCGACTATAAACATGACGGGTTAATTCGATTCCCTTTGGAGGAAAGGAAGTATGTTTTTTTTATTTCCTCGCTCCAAGTACAAGGCAAATAACACCTAATGCCATCAAAATTTATCGGACTTAATAATGAAGTTTCTTAACACTAGGTTCTCATATTCCCCTGTTTTGTATTAATAGTATTTTAATTATCTAAACAAACGGTGTCATGGAATATCTCCAATTTGACAGATGAAATTATTCATGTATAATGTTATTATTCATGTATAATGCTTTTAATAGATTGAAAGACATTGAAAAATTCAGTAAGCTTTATAAGGTTACGTAAAAAAAAAATTTTTAACATAACAGGTCAACGTGTATTGTTGTAAAGAAAAAGAGAAAAAGATAACAGAGAAAAACAATTCAATTTCTTTGCTTTTTTCAGAAAGTGTTCTACATAGTATGAATAATAAAAATTGCCGCACCAACCGACAAACCGTCAACAGAAAAATATATTTATTAATTAGTGACTTTGAGATTAAATTTTTACATATTTAACTTAAATAAAGGTAAATAAAGGAAGCCAGTAAAAAGTAATTATTCTGAATAAAACGAAGGAACCATAAAAATGTTATTTTTTAATTAAAACGAAACTAAGCATCAAGCGAATTCACTGTTGAACAAGATTCGTTATAAAATCTAATATTATGTAAACACACAAATATTGTTAACTTTTTTTCAGCTTCACGCTGTATCCCGCACACTGCAGGGTAGGCAGAGGGAACCTACTATTAAGACACTCCGTTCCCCACTTTCTGACGAATTCTGGAGGCATTGCATGTTGAGTGGCAGAACTCAACGCCGCGCTTGTCCTCGACACCAGAGCGAAGAAATGGAAATATAAATTTAAGTAAATATTTCATCTCCTCGAGTGGGGATCGAACCCACAACCAGTCGCGCTTACAGTCACACTTTGTTTATAAAGAAAACGTCCCAGGACCGACATTCGACTCATTCTCAAAAAAATGTCAATCTTTAGCTGAGGTACTGTTGTTGCGAGGGTGACCCAAGATATCTCTAACATGCCAAGATAGACCAAAGCGTCAACCGGATATCATATTATACACAACCAAATATATATATTTACCTTTTTTTTCATTTCGTTCTGTATTCTGCATGAACTAGTCCGTTCTTCAATTCAAATATTTTATTTCATAACATTAAAATATTAACATACATACTTTCTTTTCTTTCTAATTAAATAATTTTACCTACATTATATTAGTAGGAGTTTCTCACAATTCCGAATGAGTTTTGAGAAATATACACTTAATTTTAACGTAACATAAACAATTTTACACGTCAAAACTTTTTGTTGACTGTTGGTTTTCAGGGAAGAGTAAACGACAACAACAATAACAACAACATCGCCCAACGATTTCTAAAATAACAAATCTAACCGAGAAATGTAAAATTTAGATAATATTTATTAACTTGTCTTTTATTTTTTAATTATTTCGTGTTAATCTATACTAATATAAGATTTTGTTTGTTTGTTTATTTAAACGCTAAGATTACTTTCTTTTTGTTTTGTATGAAAGCTGCATTCTTCAGGACTGCTATAGACTATATAAGATGAATTGAGTGAAAGTTATTTCATCATCAAGGAAATTTAATGAAGACAATCTTCGACTTTTATTTATGTTATATTTTAATAGCATGTAATTTGGACGTATACTCTTTAAGAAAATGTAATTCAACGCTCTGTTTACGGCCGCAAGCCTAGGCTCGAGTCCCGCAGGGGGCGCCCTTGCCGCCGATGTCGTCCTATCATACAACCACGTAGTGTTCATGATTGAATGTATCAATCTGTTGGCAAATGCAGCATAATACAACTATTATAGGTGATATGCGGGCGAAGCCGCGAGTGGGCCACTAGTAAAGTTATATTTAACCGTATTTTTTTAAGTTAACTCCGACTTCTAAAACGCCTACTTAATGCCAAATTTTTTTTGTTGATAAAATTCAACGTCAAATCAATTAAATATTCTTTATCGTAATTTATTTATTATTCTCCAGATTGGAATTGGGGAAAAAATCCTTTATTTTCTAAGGAACACTCTAACAAATATTCAGTGTCGACAAGATTCCGTATGGTTTTGTTCTGATGCCCTATGTCATACATGTTATAATGCTTCATACTGTATCCCACTTATTAACTTAGCAGGGTAGGCAGAGGGAAACTTGTTTTAAGACTCCGTTTCCCACTTTTCGCCGAATTCTTTTAGAACATTGCGTGTTGAGTGGCGGAACTCAATACTGGGCCTCAATATTTGCGCCTTAGTACCAGAGCGAAGAAATGAAAATATTAATTAACTAGCGGCTCGCCCACGGCTTCGCCCGCTTAAAATACATGATTATTGATTTAATAAGCAGAATTGATTGACAACTGTAATGACTTCTAATATGATTTTTTTACGACATTATCGTCAAAGAATTTTTGATTGTTTTAAATAAAAAAAATACGACCATTGTTGATATTTAATATTTATAAAATATACATAAAGCTAATTATTTATTACACGTATATATTTTTGTAACTTTATATTATCTTTACCATATAATATACTCTGTTAAATGTGCTGATGTCAGTGAATAACTTAATTTACTCATTCAGAAACAGCCTTAAATGTTAAATTATTAATTTGAAGGATTCATAATATTCTTTGTAAAATAACTGTAATAATTGCATATTAACTCCTGTACAGTTTTTAAATTAGTTACATATATTATATGAACGAACCAACCAAAAAATCTTTGTATTTACTTGATATTTCTTTCAAGATCGTTCTTTATCTCTGTGTTGAATTGATTACGACTTCTTTCAAATGACGATAACTTTTTTTTTAATGAACCGATTTTAATGAACTAAACTTTAGTATTTAAGTTGAGTTAAAACAAAGCAATTGGTAAAATTTTTAAGTAAATCAGTTCAGTACTTTCAGAGAAAAATGCGGACAGAAATATGTCGACAGACAGACAGACAGACAAGAAATTCAAAAAAAATCTTTTTGCTTTCTATTATTATTTTTAAGTGTCCCTCTATCCTTTTCAGTCAAAATTACTAAATGTACAGACAAAATATTTTTACTGTCTTATTATGTATAGAGATGATAATCGAGTAAAGATCGAACCAACAAACGTCGCGACGTTTGCCACAAACAAAGTTTGACAAACGGCACAAATCCCGGTGTTAAGTTCCGCCACTCAACACGCAATGTCCCTAAAACTCGACAAGAGCAAAAACAGCTTGAAGCAAAAAAACAACAAATTAAAAAACAACAATGTGATTGAAACGTATTTAGAAACGTCAATTAGCGGTTTACCTACTATTATCAAATTAACACAAACTAATGTAATATTACAGATTTAATGTTATTAAAACCTAAATGTTATCTTAATTTTAAAGCTATAATGTGTTAAAGCTATATTTTATCATTTTATATTAAAAATAAAAATCTTTTTTGATGTTTCTCATTATGTCAAACAATATCAACACTAGGCGAGTCGTGTCGTGTCGCTACAGGTTGTGGGTTCGATTCCTGCAATAAGAAATTTAATATTTAATATGTTTATTTCTTCGCTCTGGTGTCGAGGCAAAGCGCGGCGTTGAATTCTGCAACATTCCCTCCAGAATTCGACAGAAAGTGGGGAACGGAGTGTCTTAACATTAGGTTCCCTCTGCCTACCCTGCTATGTGCGGTATACAGCCTGAAGCTGATTTATTTTAATTTATTCATTTCTTCGCTCTCGGGTCGAGGCAAAGCGTGGCGTTGAGTTCCGCCACTCAACACGCAATGCCTCTAGTATTCGGCTGTGTGCGAGATACATCATAAAACTAATAAAAATAAAAATATCTTCACAATCTTTGAACCAACAACTATTCTTTATATGAAATTGACCGAATACTTCCAGTTAATTTTAATTAACGTACATTTGGCTTGATTGGTCCTATGGTCAAATGACCATTTAGAGTACGATGTATTCGGATGACCGTCTATATGATTCTCGTATAGAAAAGATGGCTTTGAATTTGTAAGCTTTATACACGTGTTTGTAATCTATGTGAATGTAGTAGGGTCAAATCAATCGTCGATAGTTTGTGTCACTTAAAATAATTAATATATAATAAATATTATCAAAACAAACAATATCTACACTAGGTCAGTCGTGGCGCAGGGGGACTGGTATGTGATTGTAACGCGACAGGTTGTTGACAGGTTCGAGTCCCACTGGAGGAAATGACATGTTTAATATTATCATTTCTTTGCTCTGGTGTAAAGGTAAGAAGCGACGTTAGAAGAAAGTGAGGATCGGAGTGTCTTAACACTAGGCTCCCTCTTCCCTTTCCCTTGCTACATGCGGGATAGAGCGTGAAGCTGGAAAAAAATAAATAAATAAAAAATAATATTGATGACCTTTAAGGGTTATTTAAACACTTATTAATACAACATATAGCTGTGCTTTCTCTACAAAATTTAACTTTTTTTTTTGAAAAAAAAAAGTTATCAACTATGCCCGCATTTGATTACAAAGAAGTACTAGTTGTCTTCTGAACCTTAGTCAAAGTAAAATAAAAAAATATCTAGATAGAGTTTTTATAATATTATCTATATTTGTTTATCATTCGATGACGCTACAGTGACGCAACTGGAAAGTGAGCGACTGTAAACATAATAGAAGTAGCTTCGATCTCTACTCGCCGAAATCCTTACATAAAAAAATCCTAGGTTGGTTAAAACAGCACGCGGCATTAAGCTCTACCTCCTCCCCCGCATAATATATCTAAAAAAATGATAAAAATAAATAAATAAATCACCTTCACGCTGTATCCCGCACACAGCAGGGCAGGCAGAGGGAACCTAGTGTTGAGACACTCCGTTCCCCACTTTCTGCAGAATTCGGGAGGCATTGCGTGTTGAGTGGCAGAACTCAACGCCGCGCTTAGCCTCGACACCAGAGCGAAGAAATGGAAATATAAATTTAAGTAAATATTTCATCTCCTCGAGTGGGGATAGAACCCACAACCAGTCGATTTTACAGTCACACTTCGTGCCGCTGCGCCACGACTAGCCTCAAATAAGATTTTATCATAAGAGAGATTAATAAGATCATTATTTATTTTTGATTTTGCTTTATAGTGTAATATAAAAGGAATTCATCAATTTCTTCAATATTTCCTTATCATAAAAATATCTAACTGAACTAAAAAAATTATACTAGTCGGAAAATAGAAAACGGAAAAAAGCGTTTTTTTTCACATTGCCAACCTCCCGTGAAAAAACAACAAAAAAACCTATAATATATCGTTAGTATATTATACATGATAGAAAATATTTCCGCTTGAGAAGGTCGCGAGTTCGAGGTCCTTTAGCTACGAGTGGATGTTATATAGGGTGTGTATATACCTACTGTGTGTTCACAGCCTTACGCTTAATTTGAGGGGAGCTAATGTATTAATAACGGTTTGCAGAAAATATTATTGATATTATATATATTCTGTATAATCTTAATCGAGTTATTTTATTTAATATTTGTATATTTTTTAATTACTAATAATTTCGTTTTCTCGCTCTAGTAACGAGAGCTCGGAGTTGAGCACCGCCAATCAACAGGTAATGCCTCCAGAATTCGACGGAAAGCGGGGAACGGAAGTGTCTTAATGGGAACGGAATGTATTAACACTGGGTTCCGAGATTCCCTCTGCTTACACTGCTATGTGCGAAAAATAGCGTGATTTTTTTTATGCTTATTATTTACACAACAAAATTAATGTTTTATACTATATCGATAAGTTCACTGCAATTATTGGTATTGAAATTTTAATTATATACATTATGTTCTAGGGAAAGTGTGTGAAAAAATAATTAATTACACAAATTGTTAATGGTTTTTAAAATTAAAAATTAAATTAAATTGAATCAGCTTCACGCTGTATCCCGCACACAGCAGGGTAGGCAGAAGGAACCTAGTGTTAAGACACTCCGTTCCCCACTTTCCGCCGAATTCTGAAGGTATTGCGTGTTGAGTGGCGGAACTCAACGCCGCGCTTTGGTTATTGGTTTTTAATTTGCGTTTATATTTTTAACGTTTATGTAAATTCTATTTACTTAAACAAAATATATTTTAAGCTCAGCTTCATTATATATTTTTGATTTTGTTTTATAGTCTAATATAAAAGGAATTCGTCAATCTCTCCAATTTTTCCTTATCATAAAAATATGTATCTATCTAACTTAACAAAAAAAATATTAATGAAATGTTTAAAATAATAATTTATTATGATTTTATAAATAATAAATCGACTAAAATAAAAGATATTTAATTATTTATAACAGGTAAATGAATAACATTATATTCCAGAGCCAGTTAGGTAACGTCTCGCAGGCTCCCTCGCAGTTGGGGTCGTAACCTTTAGGCTGTAACAGCCACAACAAATTTATTCAAATACTAATCAATACATTTAGAAAAAACACTCACCCAGAAGATATAGCTCAGCCTTACACTTTTATACTAAAAATATCAAAAGGTCCACACAAAAACAACCACAATTTCGTAAAAAAAAAACCCCAACAAAATAAATAAAAAAAAATCACTCACACTTTATTTAAAATAATCGTTTTGTCACTAGCAAGGTAGATCGCACCGCCAAGTGGTTACTTAACCATTTAATATAACAGAAAGAGGGGAAAAACCGCCACCGACATACCTCCCACGGCTTCCAGTCGACTGAAGGCTGGAGCCCACGGGAAAATATCAAGCCTCGACCGGGAACGAGACTGAAAACAGAACTGAGAGGAACCAACTGACGTCAGCTGACTCACTCTGTGCTATGAGTAAGTGTATGAGTCAGACAAGGTCAACACGATGACGTAATGTAGTCGCTTCTATTACACGAACTAACGCGAGTTTCCACGATTCTCAACGATAGCGTTACCATCGGAAAAAGCTCAGCGATAATTCTCTACTGTCTTAGTATTTTTACTAAGAAAAGGACATCTTTGCCAAGATTTGAATTATAATGTTGTCGTTTAAATATGGTTTGAAATATTGATTTATAATGTATTAATATTAATATATTGGTTGAATGATGTTATTTGAAATGTAATTTTGTTGGTAGAATAATGTAAAGCAACAATTTCAGCTATAGAATTACTGTTATTACAGTTCAAATGTAAATAAAGGATGTTTTGCTCAATATTCATTGTTGGCAGCGTATTATTACGTATGTAGTTGTGTAAATTGTATTAAATGATTAAATATCAAAAAACTATATTTATTTGTGAGTAGTCGCGCTTTGCTCTTGTTACAAGGGCGAAGAAATGAAAATATTAACTGTTTTAATCCTCCTGTGGGAATCGAACGCGCGAACATTAGATTTATTTTGTTATACGTTTGTGCCTCTACGACACGACGCCTGTTCTTTCTATCAAATGTACAATATAAATTATTTCTCTGAGTGGATATCGAACCCACAACAAACATTTTATATAAAATCAGCTTCACGCTACATTCCGCACACTGCAGGGTAGGCAGAGGGAACCTAGTGTTAAGACACTTCGTTCCCCACTTTCTGCCGAATTCTAGAGGCATTGCGTGTTGAGTGGCAGACCTCAACGCCGCGCTTAACCTCGATGCCAGAGCGAAGAAATGGAAATATACATTTAAGTAATATTTCATCTCCTTGAGTGGGATCGAACCCACAACCAGACGATTTTACAGTCACACTTTGTGCCCCTGCTCCACGGCTGGCCTCTTCAACATTTTATATAATGTACTTATAATAAGTTTAATGTGATAAACTCTATACTAGCATGAATTAATAATAACTGACATTAATATTAAAATTGTAATATAATTTTACGAAGTAAGAAGTAGTTGTGGTTTAGAGATAGAGCTGAAATGAACCACAAAACAAACACATAACGATAATAGCTTATATAAAGAACAAAGCAAATAAATTAAGTAACCAAATATATATTAATTAAGCTGGTACAAACATATTATTTGAGGCCGTCCTGGCGTAGGGGCACAAGGGTGTGATTGTAACGCGGGGTTTGATTCCCACTCCAGGCAATCAATTATTTGTATAATTGCAATTAAATATTTATTAATATTTTTATTTCTTTTTGATCTGGCACCAAGGTAAAAGCTGGCGTTCGCTCTGCGTACCCTGCTGTGTGCGGGATACAGCGTGAAGCTGATTTCTATTTACTCTTATTTCACGAGATAATATTTTTTCTGGAACCTATCGTATGAGATTGCAATCAACAATATAATATGTTTATGACTTCGCATCATTCATATAACTATGAAATCATGAATGTTCAAGATATTAATTTAAACCTGAATATTTTTTTAAAAAAGTACCAAAAAATCTTAATATATAGGGTAGACCGAGGTGAATCGGATCATTTTTTTAAGAATATGAGACCCATACTAAAGCCATACTATATGAAACTTTTATTGGCCAAATAGAAATCATTAAAAATCTAGCTAAATTTTAGCGGCTCGATGTAGGGTAAATTTTTGGCCAGGACTTTATTTGTGGCTTCTTTAATTTTATCTTGGGACCACTCTCCCTTATTTGTTTTTATTTTGTACGTACGAACCATCTACAATGAAATAAAAAAGAATTAATAACCTTAAATATGAAATAACACATTTTAAAAACGTGATCCACTTCACCCTAAATATTATGATCTGCATAACCCCATATTAAAGATTTTTATAGTAAATATTTTATACTTTTACCCAACACATCATTCTTAAATACTATTTTTTTTTTCTAAAATAGACCCTTTTCTAATCAATATAAGATATACAACTTGAAATTTTAACATAAATCCTTAGAGTTATGTAATGAAATTATAAAGTATTTACCTTAGATGAGTGCCAAAAATCTAATACACCCAACATCTTGAATCGCTGTCGAGCACAAAGACTGATGTAAACAACGGATCAAAAAATTGTAACCATGTGATCCCGGCCTAGAATAGGATCATCCTGGTACTGGTGGCGTCGTAAGAGGCGACTAAAGTACGTGTGGTAGAGTCACGTCGCCAGCAATGGCAACACGCATGGCCGACTCGCCCGGGTCATTACCACCCCCGGCATTTAAACCCGGCGCTAAGTAGTAGCTTTATGCCACTGCGTTTCGCATTAGGTAATGCCGGGCTCCGGCGCCCAAACCACCTTAAAGACCGGCAACGCACTTGTAGCTCGTCTGGTGTTGCACGGGGTCGTGGGCGGCGGTAGTCACTTACCATCAGGTGACCCGAACGCTCGTTTGCCTTGTCCTTTTCCATAAAAAAAATAAAAACTACCGTTGACGAGTAATAAGGGAGGAGGGACGGAAATAAGACGCTAGACGCTTAAGTTATTTGTCTCACGTTATTTAAAATATCAACGAATTTCTTACTATTTATCCGATTTACCTCGGTCTACTATAAGTATAGCAAATTAAGTAAAAAGATAAAAAGATAAATTAAGTCATCCAAGCAGGAATCAATTGTGATCAATTTAAATCACTTTGGCAATCTACTTTGGCAGTCATTAAAAGTTTTATAAAAGCTTCACTGAAACCGAGCCGATTGGGCCCGATTTAAATAATCGGTTTAAATATAATTAGGATGAAACAAAATTAGCAAGCTTCTTACGTAGCAAAAATATTTACTAAGATTTTGGAGGTATGGAGTTCATATTTAGAGTAATAAACACCTGTTAATATCATTTTGTACCAAACTCTTAATATATGTTCTTATCTATCTATCTTAGGATTTCATCCTAAATTAAGTTTTTTTATATATCTGTTTGTTATGTAGTTATAGTAAGTTAAGAGCCAATAGTTTTTTATATTTTTTTTTTTATTTTATACTACAGAAAATTGAACTTTTTCTTATATCGAAAATTATAGCAATTTATATCAAATAAACCCATTATTAAAATAGAAGATCCTTCTAAAAAATATATTTTTATATATATATATATATATATATATATATATATATATATATATATATATATATATATATATATATATATATATATATATATTTTAAGATCCTTCTCAAGAGTATGTAATTGGTAATGTCGAAATTAGATATAAGTTTAATTTGTATTTTCATTTTCATTTCCTCGCTCTAGTAGACGAAGCGCGGCGTAGAGTTACGGCACTCAACATCAAGACAAGGTCTCGAAAAATCTGTGGAATCAGTGGAAAGTGAAGACCAGAGTGTCTTTAGTGAATATTTACAGGAACCTTTTTAATCAAAAAATAATTACAAACTTATATATTTAGCTCATTTCATACAAAGTTACTGGATACGTCCTAACTTATTAAGTTTGCTTGCGTATGCAGTCACTTTTGTTGGTCAACTTATTTCGCCGCGTTAATGTTTAATGTCTCAGTTCAAATTTTTAATTAGTAAAATTTCTAGGGCACCAGTCTATTCTAGGGTTGTCACGGCCGACCCGGCCTACAATCCTGAAATTGGTACGGAACCTTCGGTGAGCGAGCCCGACTCCTCCTTTGACCAGTTTTTTTAACTCGGCTTCAATAGCTTTCCTTATATTATATCTATCAATCAATCTGGTCTTTCCTTCAATTTGCTTGAGACACAGGTATTCGAGTCTGATGACAATGCAATATTTTTATTGTACCTAAGCATAAACCCAATTGCCTTTAATTTTAATACTTTAATTTCTTAAACTATTTTTTTTTTAATCTCTCAAGATCGCGTGAAAATACAAAGTTCAAATTAATATTCCCTTGAACCTAGTTATAAATTTGGCACGAAGTGAGAACTTACAATACAAATAGAAAAAGTCCGAAAAATGTAAATTCATAGCTACGAGGGCCGATAAAAATAAATCAGTTTCACGCTGTATCCGGCATACAGCAGAGTAGGCAGAGCGTAAGATACTCCGTTCCCCATTTTCCGCAGAATTCTGAAGCATTGCGTGTTGAGTAGCGGAACTCAACGCCACGTATAATAAGCAGCCGTGTCCATAACATTCATCTACACCCATTCGTTTAAATGATCATTAATAAAAAAAATTACATATAAAAATACCCAATACTTTATTTTCAAACTTGAAACGCATTTTAATACAAATAAATATTAGAGCAGCTGATACTGCAAACATTTTACATTAAAATGTGACGTTTTATCACCGGTCCGGTTGTTTTTGACGTTTCGTGCTTAAAGGCATGACTTAATGAAGCAACGCTTGGATTTTTTTCGACAAAGTAAAAGCAAACAAAGAAAACCCCAATAGCGACAAGGTGGCTCTTGTTAACGTGCTCTACGTAATACGTAAAAGAAACGTGGCCGTACCCGTACAAATCTGATATTATAGATAAAAGTTTGAGAAACATGATTTTAATATGTTTTTAATTTGTCTGAAGCCTAAATGAATAGACTATAGGTACTTGCACCCACGCACCTTACCTGAGAAATTTTAGTTTTTTAAAAAAAGTCAATTTTATAATTTAAAAATTATGTTATACGACCTTACATTATAATTAACATTACATTATTACCTTAACAAATTATTACTGTTTCGATCTTGCTATATATCCTTAAATCGTAATTTAACAAATACAAATTATTTTTAAATTAATAGTTTCAAATTATGAATTTATGATAATGTGAAATTGAGAAAAATATACCCCTGTACATAAATATCTCAAAATATTTATATGTATCCGTGCCTCAAAAATGGAACCTTTATAGGATCACTTTGTCATCCTCGTCTGTCTGTCTGTTCTGCGAAGACCGCGAAAGTGAAATTAGCTTAGCTGAAATATATAAAAAAAAATAAGCTAATTCAACGCAACGTCGTTTTATAATATACAAAAATATTTTTAAATTAATATAAAAAAACAAAACGACGAACTTATTTTTATGTAATAAAAATAAACTTATATGGAACTATATATTTTCGCTACCATAGCTTTTACAGTACAGTATTTTGTGCTTTATACCTATATTCTTGAAAAAGAAAACCTTTTCGTAGATTTATAACAAGAGTGCGACTACCAATATTATGATTAACATTGGTAGTCTCACTCTTACTCATATAGGAGAGTTAATGCATTGATCTTACGTAGATTTATTTGTCACGAACTTGGGAAAATAATGAAATGCTCTTCTTCTTTTTTCAAAATCTTGTTTCGTTACTGATTTTGATAACATCCGCAATTCTGTTTCTTTGTTCATTTTTAAATTATGTAAGGTAACCATTAACTACCATGTGTATTCGAAAAAATACACAAACGTATAAAAAAGTTTAATTGGTAGTAGCTATACGAATTTAGCTTAAAAATATGAATATGAATATAGTTTATCTTTAAAATAGTAATATACAAATTTAAGTGAATAAAATGTATACCGAATTGCGATTTCAAGAAATTTTGATAAATACATTTATTTTTTTAAGCTTCAAATTTAAATTATCTCAATAATTATATAAATATAAATTTATTAAAAAGTATCTAAGATCTCCCTAATTCGGTAGTAACACGAACTAGGGGATACATGATAAACAAAATGACTGCTATTGTGAATCGATTTATTGCAATTTTAAAGGAATGTAATGCTTCCATTTGTTTATTTTTTCAATTAAATGTTTTCTAAAGAATCCAAAAAAGCATATATTCAAAGTTTTACTTGAATAAGTTTCCTTTGTCTTTCTACAACCTAAAGAATTTCCTAGTCTTACGGTGGTAAGCAACACGCTTCGCTCAATTTGTCATTTAAATATTGGTTGCTTAATTTTTTAGACACTTGAAATTATAATTTTTTTTTACAAATGTATAGTTTACATAAATAATACTTAAATTGCTTATTTTTTTAGAGATGAGGAGCCATATGTGGAATCAATGTAATATTTTTAACATTTTTAAAGTGTTAATCCACAGTTCGGAAAGAAAATTACTTATTTAGAAAAAGTATAAAAATTTGAACGTAGCGGGACTCCAATTTTGAACTCTTAGTGTATGGTACACAAAATATCTATTCCAAAAAACCGACTTTGGAACAGATCCAAATCAGAACAGGGTTGTAGAACCTTTTTTCTTCTATGACGACCCTCCGAGCCTCAACAATATTAAGTTATTATAATAGCATTAAGTCCATCTTATCCAAATTAAAATAATGTTAAAATCTTGAAATACAATATGATATAAAATAAAAGAATAGAATGAAACATATTTATATATTACAAAAATAAATAATAAAAATTAATACATATTAATGAATATCATCAAAAAAAATTTAAATTATTACAAAAGAAAACAGACGCATTTTTCTCATTTTTTATGCATACTATATACTTTTTTCTTACTATATTCTAATTATAGATCAGTATATCATTTGAGGAATATAACTCTATTAAATACTTCAATTGGTTTTTACTAAAAAAATCCAATTGACACCTAATACAGACGCCATTGTTTTCAAAATAGTATATGAGAAATATTTTTTAACATTATTTATCAGAATGATGTTATTTTTAGCAATAGAAAATGTACTAATTAGGACCTGTTACAATGATTTTTCTTTGTATCGCTTTAATTAAAAAAAATCTTAATTGAGTTGTAGTATAAAAGTTCACGCTATAAGAACTATGAAAGAAACACCTTAATAATAACAAAACCTATGAGATTCAATATAAATTCAATTTATGTTCAATCAAATCTTGTCTTTTCTATTTATACTTAAATGTAGGTAACATAGCAACTTATCATTATACAACACAGTTTTTGTGAATCTAAATATTAACAGACAAAGAAATCATTAATTATTTTTATTAACTGGTAAATGCTTTAACATTATATATTTAAGGTTGCGTGCAACTGTAAATGTGACAGGTTGTGGGTTTGAATCCCATTCGAGGAAATGAAATATTGAATATATTTATGTTGATATTTTTCATTTAAATTGGCATCAAAATTACATAGATGAAATATGTAATTTTTGTTAAAAATCGTAATATTTATACATATTCTAAACATAAACAAACTAAACTTAATTTATTCTCATTATTAATAAAAAATGAATGGTCACTTAGTGTAAATGGACGGATTAGTTACAGATATAAGGTAAGTAAGGCACAGTATAATTTTGTATATTTAAATTGTGACATCTGAATCTGAATCCTTTCACATTGATTTTAAAATAGCAGTGGTAAGTCTATATATAATACGTTGAAAATAATTTGTAGCATAGTTTATGATAAACTACACATTGTTCATCCCAACAATACACAACATAGATTAGAAAGAACCATGAATGAGTGAACAATGACACAAGCTTCCTTATAACTTCACTTAATAAAACCATATGTTAATTAATAAAGTATTATAAATATTATAAGAATACCTTATTCATTCATATATCTCATGATCATTTGCTTTTATACTTTACCTTTTTTTATTTACGAATATTATTTTCTTGTCTTTTGCTTATAAGTGATTTGAAAATCAATCATCAAATCAGATGACATGAATGTCATATTGTTGAATTTAGTTCTTTTGAACTATTTCAAGCAAATAGAAAAATCATATTAGTCACAATAGGTTAAACATATACATCATCAAGCCAGCCATACTTAATATTAAAAATCCATGAATTTGTATGGAAGTAGCATTATTACATTCATCATTAGAACAATAACATGCTTCCCAGTAAACTCCATTTTCGTAAACACCCCAATTACAAACACCTGTCACACCTGTCTCGGCCACTGAAGCACAACGTCTTATAACTTGACGCCAACGTCCATCCCCTTTAATCAGAAAAAAGTTTTACATGTAGGAAATTTAAAAAGTAAAAAAATGAATTGCAATTATTTAGAAAAACATATCATGAAGGAACTCATTTTATTAAAATATATTTTCTATACTTTTTCTGTCATATTTAAGTTATATTAGATTAATATTTGTTTTTAAATAAAAATAAATCTGTATACATACTTACGCCTATATTAATAAATCACTCTTGCGTGCGCATTTTACATTGTTAGATATATGTATAATGTTAACTAATAAAAACCACATCTCAATCTCTATCTCAGACTTGAGAGTGGTTTATAATAAGAGGCCTTAGTAAAGTAAGCAGAGAGAACCTAGTGTTATTTCATTAGCTACTTTCTACCAGAATTCAAAATATTACTATATTGTTAACTAAAGAAACTAGAGGCTGCACTTTGTTCCACCATAGCAAAATTGTAAATTAATTATTCTCTAAGATATTAGTAAATAAACTTACATATAAATCCTTTTGGGCCTTGTTGAGTAAGTTTCGTACAAAATGACCCTGGCACGTTAGACTCATCACTGTTGCATTCCACTGCTATATGACTCTCTGTGTCAAACTTTTTGTAGGCGCCACAAGTATCCTCCAATAGATTTTGTGATGAAGAACATTGGTAGCATCTCACACAGAAAACTGAATAAAAATAACGAAAAACGAGTTATAAATATGATAACTGAATTAGGATATTGGAAAAAAGCTATTAACATATTTCTTACCTGTAGGTGTTATATAAAGAAATAAAAAAGTAACTGCTAAAGATTTCATGTTAATATTTGTTTAAAAATGCAATAGCTCTACATTCAAAAACACGACACACCCCACAAATGTCAAAATACACAACAAAAAACAAGTTATATGAAGTTGATGCCAGTTTTAATCTTCAGTCACAAATATAACGTATATGTCAGCATTGCCATAGCAATAAATTATAGTTTTACTTTTACAATAAAAGTTTTATAATTATAGTGTTGACTTGTTGAGGCTAGTCGTGGTGTAGAGTCACAAGAGTGCAACTGTAACATATCGTAGGTTCGATTCCCTCCTGAGATAATTAAATATAATATATTTTCATGTCCTCGTTTTGGTAATGAGGGAAACGTTTTTTTATTATTTAAGCAGTTATCGTCTGTTTCCACTACAGAAAAAACGGTACTTAAATTAATTTATTAGTATTATTGTTTCTTAAAATAAATTGTTCCGTAAAATGAGGTGGATAAAAACATTTATAGACTTTTGCTAGCCGCACACACAAAATATTATTGTCAATAAACTTCGTAATGCCAATATTACAGTGTGTGTGCGGGCGATTTTTCGATATTGATCAATATTTATTGTAGACTTCTAGAAATTCTGATTTTGCCACCGCAATATCAGGGGGAGGGGGGCTATTGTCAAATTGTCAATAACAGTCTATATTAAAATATATGTTTTTAATGTTGAGGCCGGTCGTGGCGCAGTGGCACGAGGTGTGACTGCAAAATCGACTAGTTGTGGGTTCGATCCCCACTCGAGGAGATGAAATATTTACTTAAATTTATATTTCCATTTCTTCGCTCTGGTGTCGAGGTTAAGCGTGGCGTTGAGTTCTGCTACTCAACACGCAATGCCTCCAGAATCCGGCAGAAAGTGGGGAACGGAGTGTCTTAACACTAGGTTCCCTCCGCCTACTCTGCTGTGTGCGGGATACAGCGCGAGGTTGAGTAATAGGATAATTAGTAAAATTATATACCACTCTAGAACAAATAAAATATTGCATTATGATGCAGTGTACATAATATAATAATGGCATTAAAATAAAAATAATAATAAAACAGTAAATAAAACTAAGAAACCGGAAACCTAGCTAGCTATCCATATAAAATAATTATATCCTCAGAAAAGTAAAAGATATACAATGCCTCCGATCACGCCGAAGGAGAATGGATCATTATTATATGAAATAAAAAGTATTTTATTTTACCTTTTGCTACTTTTACTCCAATAGTAGGGTTTTCTATTGTATAATGAGTTTGTTTTTAAAAAAATGTACATTCGTTAGTAAACCATACTCCTTAAATATTGTAATATAATAACTTTCCTGGTTTGGTATCTATTCACCCAGACTTAATCACCATAGTTTAACGGCATCACAAAAACTATAATATATAATTTGATAGTAACACTGAAATAAACAAGCCTTCAGACAACAAACAGGCTTCAACTGTCAATTTCACCTACACCTCGAAATTAAAGCTTATGTCGGAAATACGATTTTGGAGCTTTTTTTTACTGTTTTATCATTTCTTTTAACTAAAACATGATGATTTTTTATACGAAATATATTTTGTTGTTATTCTTTGTCTTAAACTTCATATCAAGTGGTAAAATTCTGTTTTTGTATAACGTTTTGTTTAACGGTCACACCCAAAACATAAAATGTTTATTTTCAATTTTTGTTTCAGTTTTGTGTATTAAATGTTGGAACTGTAGATCTAACAATGATCCAAAATGTGCCGATCCATTCGACAACAGTACTGTTCCAATTACTGATTGTAAACAAGAGAAGGGCCTGCCTCATTTGCCAGGAATACGGCCCAGCATGTGCCGGAAAATAAGGCAAAAAGGTATCTTTAGCTAATTATTTTGTAGTTTTATTCTGGACGAGAATTAAATTTCATTACAATTTAAAAGGATTTTTTTTAAGTGAATAAATAGCAGATATTAATTACTTTTATAGAATCAAATTAAATGTGCTTCACATTGTATCCCGCATACAGTAGGATAGGCAGAGGGAACCTAGTGTTAAAACACTGTTCCGCACTTTCTGCTGAATTTTCAAGGCATTGCGTGTTGAATGGCGGAACTCAACGAGGGGCCTTTTGCCTGGGTTCAGAGAGAAGAAATGAAAATATTATTAAATAATAATTTATTTCCTCGAGTGGGGATTGAAGCGTTTGGTAACAGTCATCCTTGTGCCCCTTTGCCATGGGAAAAGGACTGGCTTAACACTGGGTTCCATCTGCACAGCCTACTATATGCGTGATAGTATGAAAATAACAAGAAAATATATTTATTTCTACGATTAAAATTACTATTATTCTCTAATTTTCAGTTAATGGTGAATGGCGATATTTCAGAGATTGTGCATATCTTGGTGAAGTGGGGATACAGGGAGATGAAAGGTTTTGTTTAATGAGAACTGGTACCTATAATATTTTCATAGAGTACTGTACCTGTAACAGTAAAGACGGTTGTAATACATCATCCTTAATAAGTCCAATACCAATTCTTATGCTATTTTCTTTAATAGGTATATTTTATTGACAATGTCTAAGTATATGATAAACATCTTGTTTGAATGTTATATTTTACATGGAATTTAATTCATTTTTGCAATCCACATAGCTAAAGAATTACCATAGAAACATGCCTAAAGAGTAGTTTAATTATTCACCTACCTAAAATATTGTATATTATATATTTTTACTAAATGTGATTCAAAATATTTCTTTTTGAGTCATCTATGTGTAACAAATTATATGTAGTTCTTATGTATCAATTGTGCCTCTTATATTATATGCTGTCTTATGTAAACAAATATACTATTTGTACTATATATTTATATTAAGTTAATTTTGTCTATAAGAGAAAATCTCATTTTTCATTAAACTCTTTACATTTTATAAAATATGCAATATTATATTAATTAACTGTTATATGTGTGGAATCCTACAAAGTTAGTATTATTGAAGGTTAAAAATGTGAAAATGAAGTCACAGTTCACAAGTTTTCAATCTATACACCACATACTCACACAATACTTCAAAAATAGAGAAAAAAAATATATTTTGATCTCTGTAGTGAATTTTCACAGATGAATTAAAAGTATAATATTGTTGTGTAATTTTTTGTTGTACAATTACCAAAGGTGAGTTTATTAGTTAATCTGAATTTTAATGTAACTATGATATTATATGATATTAATCACAATAATTAAATATATTTAAAAAATGTAAACACAAGGTAGAACGGTCCACTATAAAAGCTCAAATATAAGAAGCACATAGCACTGTTTTTTTATTAATAAAATAGTTTAAAAACTATTACATTAAACTATTTTTATGACAGACAGATTAAGGACTAAATATTTCTTAATTTCATGCACAATAAAAATAACTTTGTATTTTTTTTCCATGAAAATGTTTGATGTAATTGGCGACAAGAAGTCATAACAGGATTGCAAAATTTCTTAACATTTATTGTTTTATTAATATTAAACATTTATTGTTTTATTAATTTCTTAACATTTATTGTTTTATTGGGGCTTTATAATAGTAAAATAATATCATAATGAAGAGTGTTTATGTGCAAATGTTATTTTTTTTTATGAAACTAACCAATTGCTTACTTGTATTGTTTGATTGGAAATGTATTAATATATTTTTTCTCTTTTTTTATTCATTTTGTAGTAGAGTTAAAAATTTCGAAAATAATTTTTAATATGAAACGTTATGAAAAATATGTATTTTCATTTTCTATCAAATGCTGTTTTTGTATTTGTGAAAATTGTATATCAATCGCTATTCTTCGTAATTTATATTTATTGCATTATAGTAGGGGAGCCGAAGCGGGGACATTTGGATTTTGTAAAGCGCGGCAGATTAATATCCTGGGGGATTCCTTGTACTATACCATATGTATATGGCCGCCCGTCTAGAATAAAGGATCAAATTAGTATAAAAAAATCCTAAAGATTAAGGGAGAGTGAGTTACATGCAAAATCATGTAAATTCCTTCCCCTGATTAGCGTACACAGGGCATTCCCCTGCGATCGCCAACCCTTCACGGGCGTCCATCAAAGCTCGTACTTTTTCTTCATGGGCGAGGTACACTCGCTCCCAGGTCAACAGCAATAAGGCCAATTCGAAAAAAAAAGGATATTCCACTAATCTAACAATTTAAGAGTGACGTAAAAAAGGGCTAAGGCTAGAAAGTTGTTAAAAAAAATGTTATCTCCACAATCTCCAATTCTTATTCTACTTCAAACATACACTCTTTTATTTACATGCTATTTCTTGAGCTTTTCCATTGATTATGATCAATGATTAAAAAAAATCTCGTGTTAGTCAAGTCTCTTAAGATAGTTAGATTATGAGATAGCACGTCTAGAGCATAAAGATGAACCATATATATCTTAACCTGACGCGTTTGTTTTTCAAAATGACGAAATTAATTTACACATTCTAACAATGGCTGCGAGTTTGCGTCACATCCAAATCGGCAAATGTAACTGTGAACTTTTTCAGGTTCACTCAACATCCCCTTAGAAAATATCACGTGCTCTATCATTTTTTTTTTCATTTTTAACCCTTACGTACGACCATCTCCATCATGGAAACCGTCAGATTAACTTGGATGATATCAATATCTGACGCTCTCGAGTAGCAGTGGTTTTTTTTTTCTTGTTTTAAAAATCTATAGCCGATCACCCCACCGATCAAAAGATATATATTATATGATTATTTTTCTTTGTATCATTTAAGCTTCGTTACCCAATAGGCCTCTATAACGCACTATGCTATGTAAATCCTCATTTAGCATCGTCCCCTACTGTTAAATGACATTATAAATAATTATGTCTAAACTTCTTTCTTTTAGTATATGTTAATATGAAGACTGATTATTCCGTCCAATGTTATTCAGTGATTTTCATGTTTTTTTTATTATATAATAAAAGTATTTTCAAATATTTCTTTGTTATTATTTCCCTCAATTTAATTAATTATAATACCACTTACAATTATATATTATACACTATTTATAAGATGTAAATATTTATCTTTCTGTTGTATATCTTTTATGTAAAAACTACTGGATAAATTTCGATGAAATATTTTTTATTATATAGCACGATATAAGTCTTTACAACTTATATCATTTTAAAGGTCTTCTAAATGCTCATGGATTGCCGTCCATACCATTATGGTATGATACCCCATTTCATAATCAAATCAGCTTCACGCTGTATCCCGCACACAGCAGGGTAGGCAGAAGGAACCTAGTGTTAAGACACTCCATTCCCCACTTTCCGTGCTGGGTGGCGGAACTCAACGCCGCGCTTTGCCTCGACACCAGAGCGAAATGAAAATATAAATTGGTACCCCATAATACCAAAAAGATATTAACTTTAAAATCTCCAAATGGAATATTTAAATAAATGACTGCATTTTATTCTTCACTAACATCTTCGATTTTTTAAACTATTTAACAGGCAAATGAAGTTGCTGGCGGCAACTATAGCCAATGTGTTTATTGACAGACAGACGTGATCCTATAAAGATTCTGTTTTTTGTTTGAGGAATGGAACCTTACAAAGTTATTATGATTGAAGGTTAAATATGTGAAAATGAGGTCTCACGTTTACGAGGTTGCAGAATAATACGCATTTTCGCAATCATTTATTTCGCAGCTAATCTTAAAACCTATTGAAATTACTATAAAATTAAGATAAAGAACAATAAGAATACAGTCATTATTATTAAATTTTATTATTTTTCACACAGTAAAGTTTGAAACGAATGACGAGCAATGATATATTTTCTTTACCTTCGCAGCGGCACGAGGTGTGACTGTAAAACCGACTGATTGTGGGTTCGACCACCACTCCAGAATTCGGCAGATAGTGGGAAACGGAGTATCTTAACACTAGGTTCCCTCTGCCTACCCTGCTGTGTGCGGGATACAGCGTGAAGCTGATTTAATTTACCTTCACATATGTATATTTTAAGCATCATTACATTAATCACATGCACATAGGTAAATTATTTTCTTTTTAGCTTCACCTGTATCTAGTAGACGTAGAAGTTTGTTTTTTTCTTTGCTTCAATCTTCAAGGCACCGAAGACTTAAATCTTTATTATTTATTTCAGCTAGATAGCTGACAGAACGTACATATCGGACCGAACTCAGTTCCTCATCCTAGAAAGGTTTCGTTTTTTCCTTTAGAGCTAAAAACAGGATGTTTTCGTCTAAAGCGGATAAGCGAAGCCCAATGGTGATAGATAACAAAATACAATGTTTTAATAGAAAAAACATCACTTACTTAAATAATTATCGTTTGGTTTACGCTGTGAGACAAGTCTTCAGAGTGGTTTTACATTAATTAGAAACACATTTGCTTAATAATGAAACTAAGTCTGAAATTGTTAGAAGCTAATTAAAAGATTAACACAATAAAAAATACCAGGGGTCCAAACGTGTGACTATAAACGTGACAGGTTGTGGATTCGATTCCCACTCGTAAGAATAATAATAGAAAAAAATTGTTCATACTACTTTAATATCCTCCTTTAAGTCCTCAATTCAGCGAAAAAGTGAAGAGCGGTGTTTCTTAACATTAGGCTCTTTCTGTGAATCCTTCTATATATGTGGAATACAGCGTGAAGTTGAAAAAAAAGTTTTCTCAAAGTGTGTAGAATAATCCATGAATGGCAGAACTTCCAACTTCTAGCCAAAATTGCGTTCTGGCAGTGCTGCTTGAGTCACATTAGCCGAGACGAAGAGAAGAGGTTTAAAATAAAACACAATATATATTTAAAGAAAACGTTTAATAAGATACGCACAAAAAGGCTTGGAAATAATTTTGTACTTTTAATGATAACAATATAATTGAAAAATATAAGATATAATAAGAGATAGATTTTGTTAATTGAAATTTAAAATTTTAACAAAATTTACAATAAATTAAATTTATAAAATAAGATTCGTTATATGTGATTAAGTTTTTTTGTGAAATAAGTCGAAGCAGATCAATAACAGTACATTTAATATTTACAAAAAAAATCTTACAAACTATAAATTAATATTAAAATGTTAAAAAAATTACAACAAAATTGTACATCATCATTATTGTTAGTATAAGAAATATTGAGATAAGAGAAACTCGTAATATTATAACTAATAAGATAAAATTATAATGTATAATAAAAGAATATAAAAGTTACTAAAGAATATTGCTTTTTTATAGTAAATTTATTTTGTAATTTTCATATATTAGAAACAACTGTCAAACTATTTTTAACATTTTTAAAGTTTTAATCCACACTTAGGAAAGAAAAATACTTATTTAGAAAACGTATAAAAATTTGAACGTAGCGGTACTTGAACCCGCGCCTGGTCGGTTTCCAGGAGGCGCGGGTTCGAGTCCCGCTACGTTCAAATTTTTATACGTTTTCTAAATAAGTATTTAACTGTGAAACTATTAAAAGAAAACATGTACATATGTCTATAGAAATAAAATTTAATTTGTATTTGGTCGACGGTGGGCACTCGGCTGTACTGTAAATATTATGGTCCCAAAATATACGTACATATTTATATTTGCTTACTTAAAAAGAAGCAACCCTAGAGGAGCTATAATCAAGGCCAAAGTGATTCCAACGGCTGAAGCCCCGTTACAGGCCTCAGTGGTGCAGGTTTCGCAGAACAAAGTCACTTCGTTGGGTCCGCTTGAGGAACTGGCGCAGGCGTTGGAGTAATCATCACCTCGCTTCCATGTGCAGCCTCGGGACACTACTAGTTGACTGCCGACTGAAATTAGAGAAATCAGTATATTTAGCTTTGTTTGTAAAACATAAATATTCCGCAGTATCCCGCACTCAGCAGGGTAGGTAGGGCAGAGTGTTACGACACTCAAGAAAACAAAAATAACCTTGAAAATGAAAACACTTTAATAGAATATTACGCATAGCGAATTTTACTTTTAGTATTCAAATGTAGTGTAGCAAATTGTATGTGGAAAATCATTCCTATATATAATAAAAAAATATTATAATTTGAACGGCAGGTTTTTTTTAATATTTTGTAGAATTTAACGATTTAACGTTGCAAGCAAGTACCATATCAGTAGATTAAAACTGAGTTTAAAATGAGAATTACCGAAGCCTATAATAATTAGTAATAATTCTGTTTAGTAATGTTTCTGTGACTTCCGATCCTGTTAAATCACTGGTTCCCAAACAGTGGTCCGCCTAAATATGGTCCGCGAACGATTTAAATTTTAGGACTGGGGATGGAGAGGTGAAGTTTTTGTTTCATTATCACAGTAAATTTTTATTATACCTACATAGCATAGTGGTCCCTGCTGACAAGAATGATATAAAAGTGGTCCTTGATCAAGAAAAGTTTGGGAACCCCTGTGTTAAATGGACATTTAACAGAAAGAAAATTTATAAAGGATTTTTCAAGAAAGAAAATTTATAAAGGATTTTTCAAGAACTACAATTTATGAGTTAGACCACTTTCATCCAGAATATGCAATAAATAGTAATGCATTTAAGTCAATCAACGTTAAACCTAAACCGAAGTTAAAACTCATGCCAAAAACAAAAACCCAATTTCAGGGTTAATTTACGTTAATTCATCGTAACCTTGCTAAAGCCATAAAGTCTAAGACCGTGACGTTCCATACTTTTGACAAGAAGTACATATATACGTATATATTGAGGAAGTGTAATTTTGAAGAAAAAAACTGTCAATGATTGTTTGTAGTGAACTATACTCACATTCTTTCATTCTTACAATTTGAACTATGACAATAAGTTATAAAAAAATAACACATACGTTTTGTGCAGAATTACATATATTAAAATTTTTTTTAGCTTCACACTGTATGCTAGTGTTAAAACACTCCGTTTCTCATTTTTCGCCGAATTCTGGAGGCATTGCGTGTTGAGTGGAGAGACTCAACGCCTCGTTTTGCGTCACCAGAGCGAAGAAAAAAAAAAAAGAAACATTTAATTTCTTCAAGTGAGAATCGAACTCACAACCTGTCAAATAAACAGCCACAGGCTTATGCACCTGTGCCACGATTGGTCACACTAACAATAAAATAGCCCAAAGGATAATAATATGGAAATTACAAATGTATTTACAGTCTAATCTAAACATAAACGTTAGTTAATATATGAACGTAGGTAGAACAAACCCACGACCACTGCAATTTTGTAATACAATACCAACTTTGCATTTACTAGGTATCTAGTATTAGGTTACTAATCGACCGCCAGCCACGATTGTAGGTTCAATCCAGTTTAGAAATATAGAATACGTTTTTGGGTAAATTGTTCCAAGGATATATTTGAGGCCAGTCGTGGCGCAGCGGCACGAAGTGTGACTGTAAAACTGACTGGTTGTGGGTTCGATCCCCACTCGAGGAGACGAAATATTTACTTAAATTTATATTTCCATTTCTTCGCTCAGGTGTTGAGGCTAAGCGCGGCGTTGAGTTCTGCAACTACACTAAACACTAGGTTTCCTCTGCCTACCCTGCTGCTGTATGGGATACAGCGTGAAGCTATTTTTTTCTTAAATATATTATATTTAAAATCGACAGAGTTTTCCTATTTCATTGTGGCCTTCATAGATGAGTAGTTTTATGATAATTTGGCAAATGACGTAACTAACGACTAATTTTGTGCGAGGGTCGTTCACATTTATATATACTATTGTGACTTTTTTTAACTCTAATAACTTTAATAAAATGTCTAATAAGCTTAAAATAAATAAAATAAATTAGCTTCACGCTGTATCGCGCATACAGCAGGATAGTCAGAGGGTACTTAGTGTTAAGACACTCCGTCCGTCCACTTTCCGCCGAATTTTTCGAGGCATTACGTGTTAACGTTCCAATCTCTAGATAGGATAGATATATGAAACAATCTAAGATTGACGTTGGAGATAGGTTATTAATATTGGGCGTAAGTGGCGAAGCTCAATGCCGAGCTTTTGTCTTGTTGCCAATTCATCCCCGCGATTGGGAATCGAACCCAAACCGTCGCGTTTTAGTCAAACTCTTGCCCCGTCGCTACGACGGCCTCACGTTTGTCTATACATTATATTATAAGTTGTATAAACAATAAGATTTCACTAGATTAATCAGTTTTTTATAACAAAAACATTCTTAACACTCATACTATGGTTATTAGATAGAAAGGTCAGCATAGAATAGTTTATACCAAAAAAAAAATTGTAGATACTTATCAGAACGACTAAGCGAATGAAAACGCAAGGAAAATTCTTATACTATAATTATTTTAAGAATTTTAATTTGAATCAATTATATTTCCTCGCATACTACAGAGGCCATTATCAGGACATCTTGATTATTAAACTGAACAAAAGAATTGTAATAACAAGTCAAATTTAAGTATGTTCTAGAGGCATTAAAGTGACTTCTGCTAAATATGTACCACAACTTACAATTGTTATCTTGGACAACAGTTACCTTGTAGTTTCATATTTATCATTTTTTTTCTTGGTTTATCTAAAATCAAAATCAGCGTCACGCTGTATCTGTCCCGTACACAGCAGGGTAGGAGGCAGAAGGAACCTAGTGTTAAAATACTCCGTTTCCACTTTTTGCCGAATTCTGGAGGCATTGCGTGTTGAGTGGCAGAACTCAACGCCGCGCTTGTCCTCGACACCAGAGCAAAGAAATGAAAATTTAAATTTTACTAAATATTTCGTCTCCTCGAGTGGGGATGGAACCCACAACCAGTCGGTTTTACAGTTACACTTTATGCCCCTGCGCCACGACCGGCTTCATCTAATGGTTTATCTAAAATATTTTTAATATTTTTCGACTTACAAAAATACATCATATATAAGATTTTCAAAATCATAGACTCGCGACTCGCTCGCAGCTTCACTCGCTTGTACTACACAATTATTAATTTTCTCATCTGAATTACTTTCGTGATCTAATAACATAATTTTAAATATTATGGATATTCTATACACTGATAAGTTAAACCCAATTCAATAAAACATTTAATTTG
This sequence comes from Heliconius erato x Heliconius himera, assembly GCA_013421005.1. Taxonomy (NCBI): domain Eukaryota; kingdom Metazoa; phylum Arthropoda; class Insecta; order Lepidoptera; family Nymphalidae; genus Heliconius; species Heliconius erato x Heliconius himera. The sequence continues at coordinate 19,830 of JAATLQ010037643.1, read as the reverse complement.
CAGCAATATTGTCGTATGCAATTTTTTATACTGTCATATTTTTTTTGACATGATTGATTGACATTGATGAGGCCGGTCGTGGCGCAGCGGCACGAGGTGTGACTGCAAAACCAACTGGTTGTGGGTTCGATCCCCACTCGAGGAGATGAAATATTTACTTAAATTTATATTTCCATTTCTTCGCTCTGGTGTCGAGGTTAAGCGCGGCGTTGAGTTCTGCCACTCAACACGCAGTGCCTCCAGAATTCGGCAGAAAGTGGGGAACAGAGTGTCTTAACACTAGGTTCCCTCTGCCTACCCTGCTGTGTGCGGGATACAGCGTGAAGCTAATTAATTTATTTATTTTTATATTTTTTTTATCAATGAATCGAATTAAATAAAACAAACACTAAATGTCAAGGTTTGCCAAAATACAACAATGAAAACTGCATTAAAATCGGTTAATAGGTTGCTGATATTATGAAGAATTACCGTGAAGAAACGGCCAGACAAAGAAACAAACAAACACTTTAAAAATCAATATTAATAAATAAAAATAGTAACATTAATAAATAATAGATTTTCTCATATATCTTCGCATGCTTTAATATATGTAGAAATTTAAACAAAAACATAAACTCTTACCGTATTTCTTTTGTTTCTTACACGCCGCCATTGATGAGGCCAAGTAGGGATAGGAGGCGCCGGAGTTAGCATCACAGTACTCCAGGCGGAACAGACCTGAGCTTTCAGGTGCCCTTTCAGGTAGGAAGGGGTCGTTGCAGTACGGGTTGATGTCGGATGAACATGTCCAGCAACGAATTGCTTCGCCTGGAAAAAAAAATATGCTTAAATTATTATGTTTTTTTTTATTTCTATCTCACTTGGTGAATTACGAAATAGAATACTGGCCTAAATATTATTTTCCTTTATCTGAGAAAAAAAATATATAAAGAAAAATAATCATTTCTGGCATAAAAACGTAAAGATATTATTTGTAAGATTAACAATATATAAGTTTATTTTGAAGTGATTTAAATAAATTCATTTAAACATTTTAAACACTTTTAAAACGAATTCGTAATTTCAAACAAAACAATAATAGTAATTATGATATAAAAACAATTAAATTAAAGAAAAAACTTATTATTACCACGCGATTATCTTAATACATATTTTAATATATATGAATTTAACATTTGTTTCTGTTTATAAATAAAACTGGAAAAGTGTGACCCGTTTATTTCAATGCCCATTGTTCTCAGTTAAATATACATAATTATGATTGAGAACATGTAAGAATATTAACATACGGATGTAGTTTTACTTTATAACTTCTTACTATTTTCCCATTTTTCCCATCATTCAGTTTTTAGGAAAAAAAATCTTAGCTTTATAAGGCCGTCGTACTGCAAAGGTACTGTAAACGCAACGGTTGTGAATTCGATTCCCACTCGAGAGATTAAATTATTTTCAGGAATGAAGAAAAAATGCAGAGTTAGTTGACTTCCGCGAATCACTGTGTGTGAATCAAGTGACTTAAAAAATATTTTAAATGTAGTTATTCCTTTAACCGACTGAGAACAATGGCCATTGAAGGTTCCCGAGTTCCCAAAATTCCTATGGAAAAGGAAAAGAAACGGATTTTGCCTTACAAGTCCAAGCAAATGCAGTTGCAAGCTACAGTTCCTCATATTTACCAATATAGCAAAGTGTGTATGTAATATATTTCATAATTTATTAAAATATTCTAATAAATTTTGATCAAGTTATAACTAATGACTAACATGTTGATCCATTAATCGATTTTATTAATATGTTTTTAATGAATATAATATGTCGGACAAAAAAAATAGATTGTCAGATTTTATTTAATTATTTTATAGTGCTTCATATTTATATGTTTTCTCTATTTACATATTTTTTGTTGAAACCGCTATATTACACGTCAAATAAAAATCGCCTGCTGCGATATTTAAATATTTATTTCTTATGGTAAAATAGAACCTAGTATTACGACACTCTGTTCTCAACTTTCCACCGCTGGAGGCATTGCATCTTGATTGGCGGAACTTAACGCCTCGCTTTACCTTGCCCCAGAGCAAAATAAAATTGATTGATTTCCCAAATAAGAATCGAACCTACAACCATCGAGTCTACAATCACACGCTTGAGCCCCTGCGCCACGAATGGCCTCGCCAATATATTTATTCAATCACAACAAAATCATAATAATTGTAAGGTAGCAGTCACACACCACAAAGCGCGCTAAATTTTGATATTATTCTACTATTTTTTAATAAAAAAATCAGTATAATAAGATCTCATGTGACTTCAAGGCTCTGGCCGCGATGATTGATCGTCGTTTTTCATTAAGACACGCTGCGGTGACGCTTAACAATGGAAACTAGTCCTTACTTATATGAGGCCAGCCGTGGCGCAGGGACACGAGCGTTTGACTGTAAACACGACAGCGACGTTGAGTTTCGCCACTCAACACATAATCAAAAAAAAATCCCGCACACAGCAGGGTAGGCAGAGGAAACCTAGTGTTAAGACACTCCGTTCTCCACTTTCTGCCGATTTCTGGAGGCATTGCGTGTTGAGTGGCAGAACTCAACGCCGCGCTTAACCTCGACACCAGAGCGAAGAAATGGAAATATAAATTTAAGTAAATATTTCATATCTTCGAGTGGGGATCGAACCCACAACCAGTCGGTTTTACAGTCACACCTCGTGCCACTGCGCCACCACTGGCCTCAAATGCCTTAAGAAATCGGCGGAAAGCATAGAGCGAAGTGTTTTAACACTACGCTCCCTGCTCTATATGCAGGATACGTGAAGCTGATTCTTTGTAAAAAATCCAGTATAATAAAATCTCATGTGACTTCAAGGCTCTGGCCGCGATGATTGATCGTCGTTTTTCATAGAGACACGCTACGGTGACGCTTAACAATGGAAACTAGTCCTTACTTATATGAGGCCAGTCGTGGCGCAGGGACACGAGCGTGTGGCTGTAAACGCGACAGCGGCGTTGAGTTCCGCCACTGAACACCCAATGCCTTAAGAAATCGATAGAAAGTCGAGAGCGGAGTGTCTTAACACTACTCTCCCTGCTCTATATGCGGGATACGTGAAGCTGATTATTTGTAAAAAATCTAGTATAATAAAAACTCGTGTGACTTCAAGGCTCTGGCCGCAATCATTGATCTTCGATTTTCATAGAGACACGCTACGGTGACGCTTAACAATGTAAACTAGCCCTTACTTATATGAGGCCAGTCGTGGCGCAGGGGCACAAGCGTATGACTGTAAACGCTCAACACCCAATGCCTTAAGAAATAGACAAAAACTCGAGAGCGAAGTGTCTTAACACTACGCTCCCTGCTCTATATGCGGGATACGTGATGTCGAATCTTTGTAAAAAAACCAGTATAATAAAATATCGTGTGACTTCAAGGCTCTGGCCGCGATGATTGATCGCCGTTTTTCATAGACACGCTACGGTGACGCTTAACAATGGAAACTAGTCCTTACTTACATAATAGCTCTGTTTACCTGTACCTATCTACTGTGATCACGCGCAATGGGACAGTAATATTCATTTACGTGACAAACATGTCACGTTGCGCGTTATATTTTATTAAGAAATATATACTTAAGATGTTTTTATTCTCTATAGTTCTATAGGATTGGAGCTGTCGTGTGGACTGTGCGGTAGTGAGTTCAATTCGCAGTCGATCGAATGTTTATTTTTTATTGTGTGTTCGATTCCCACTTGGGGAGATTAAATAATTAATATTTTCATTTCCTAATTCTGGTAACAGTGCAAATCGCAGCGTTGAATTGCGCCATTTAACACGCAATGCCTCTAGAATTACGTGGCAAATGGGAAACTGAAATGTCTTAATCGGAATTGATGGCTTAAACACTAGGTTAAAAAGGTTTCCAGGTTAATTCTGCCTACCCATAAACAGCGTTAACCAACTCTACCAAGTTTGATTAATCTTAATGCGGTATTATGTTACGCTATCCATCCATCGTACAATAAATAAAAATCAGCTTCACTGTATCTCGCACACAGCAGGGTAGGCAGAGGGAACCTAGTGTTAAGACACTCCGTATACAAATAAAAATATACAATAAATACTTATTTAAAATAAGTTAAAGGTAAAAAACAGATGACTCAAATGAACAGATAAATATGTTAATATTTTATTGTCATTTACTTATCTATTTTACAACTTCCTTATTCTTGATCAATATGCTTGTCTTGTATAAAATCGATTTGAAATGTAAATTGTATTCCATTATTTAATTACTTAAATAATTATCAGTTTTATTTATATATTTATATTTAGGTATACATGAAGATATTTCTAAATAAGAGGCCGTCGTAACGCAGTAGGACAAACATGTGACTAACCAAGTTTAAGCGATTATGGGTTCGATTCCCATTAGGAAAAATTTTCAATTTATATTTATTCGCTCAAGATCAAGACTAAAAGCGTTATGAGTTCCGGCACTTAACAATTCCTCAAAAATTCAGCAGAAAATGGGGAACGGAGTGTCTTAAGGGTACACAACAGGGTAGGCAGAGGGAACCTAGTCTCCGTTCCCCAGTTACCGCCAATTTCTAGAGGCATTGCGTGTTGAGTAGCGGAACTCAATGCCGCGCTTTCCCCTCGACACCAGAGCAATAAAGTAAATATCTCCCCGAGTGGGGATCGAACCCACAACTAATCGATTTACAGGCACACTTTGTGCCCCAGCGCCACGACTGGCCTCATTTCAATTTAATGTCACAAGAATAATAAAATAATAAACATTTTAAAATTGGCGATTACGTCAGTCTAATGTTATTAGGTTGCCATATAACAGGTACTCGTACGACGTATAATGTTACGCCTTGTTTTGAAACGTTAAAAACACAATAACTGATGGTTTTGTAATGAGTCGTTCTTGTATTATTCAAGGGCGATCATTTTTTTCAAGGTTTTTCTCTCATTGTTATACATAAGATTGAGTATAATTTTATAATGTTATATATTTAAAACTGAGGCCAGTCGTGGCGCAACGACGTCTAGCTTCACGCTGTAGTGTGCGTGCGGGACACAGCAGGGTAGGCAGAGGGAACCTAGTGTTAAGACACTCCGTTCCCCACATTCCGCCAATTTCTGGAGGCATTGCGTGTTGAGTGGCGGAACTCAACGCCGCGTTTTCCCCTCGACACCAGAGAGAAGAAATGAAAATATAAATGTAAATAAATATTTCATCCTCTCGAGTGGGGATCGAACCCACGACCAGTTGATTTACGGGCACACTTTGTGGGGCACCACTGGCCTCTCTGCGACTTCTACTTTCGCGATAAATTGTAGTTTCGATTCCCACTCGAGGAAATGAAATATTTAATGTTTTCATTTACTCACTTTTCTCTCCTATTTCTAGAGACAAACGCGGTGCGTTGAGTTCTGCTACTCAACACGTAGTGCCTCGAGAATTCGACGGAAAGTTGGGGATAGAAGTGTCTTAATAGAAAGGGAGTGTTTTAACATTAGGTTCCCAGGTTAACTTTGCCTACTCTGTATATATCATATGTGCGGAATACAACGTGAAAATAAAAAAAAATGCCTCATTTCGTACGACTACCATCTGTGAAACACGTATCCATATACTTATAATAGTACCATAAGTAAATTGGGGTTACTAGGTTGTAACCTGTGTCACAGGTGTGTAAATTACATGAACGTGATTTGGAAATGGAAAGTTGTATCGAATGTTTATATTTTATCTAATATTTTAAAACGAAACCTATTGTACCGCCAAGGCTTAATAGAAATAAATAAGAAATAAAGTCAATTTATAAAATACTTCGAAGTGGAACTAACAAACAAATATTTATTTCGATTATACTATAAGTGCGTATAGAGTTTCTTATACCTATTAATATATTTTATGTTTTTAAACATTTTTAAAGTGTTAATCCATACACCAGGTACGCTCGAACGTATAGCTTAGTGGTCAGACCCCAGGTCGGTTTCCAGGAGGCGGGAGTTCGAGTTCCGCTACATTCAATTTTTTATACATTTTCTAGATAAGTATTTTATCTTTTTCTTCTACTTGTGTTATATTTTTGCTCAAAACATTAAGCTTTAACGTCCATGAGAAAATAATTTAGAAAATATTCTTTCTGATTAGTAGACATGCCGACCCCATTTCAGTTTTACTTCCACCTATCGTGAGAAAGAAACATTTATTTTTGGATAGCGAGTAGCTCCTAATTAGATAATTAGAATAAACCAATAAATTTAGGCATCCCGGAACTTCAATTTAAGAAAGGTTACTCAAATAAAATTGTAATTTTTTACAGCATTTTAGTTTAACATTTAAGTATAGAAATAACAATAATAGAAGTAAAAGAAGAAACAATAATAGAAGTAAAATATTTATGCTATGTTTTTTTGTTTTAAGCTTTATACCATATTCCGTAAGTACGAGAGTAGGCAGAGGGAACCTGGGAAACTAGTGTTAAAACATCCCGTCCCCATTAAGATACTTCCGTTCCCCATTTTTAGTTTTCTTTTAATATTAGGTCCTTTTTCTGTACAGAATCTACGAGAAGACTCCATAGATTAAATCACAATGTCGTAAATATAGGGCTAATGTGATCCCTTACGAATCCGTCGTATTTTAAAAGCTTGAATACATGCCAACAACACTAGCCAAGACACGTTATTGTATACATAATATACGGTTTATCTTTGAAAAGATAGTAAAATTGTAGTAGAATGTGAATCATGCTTTATTTCTATATATACTGTCATAGTACAGAGTTACAAACTGTCAGTTTTATTTTTAATATTGCATAGTTTTGATTTAGGTTAAAGATCTTTCTAAGAATGTTATGTTTACGTCTCTTGTGTATACGTACGACCCCATTTTTTAAAATTTTCTGCTCATCTTGAGATATTATCAACAGGCATTATATTTCTTTACTAGCAACCCACTCTAGGCTTCGCCTGCTTGGAGTACTTACACCATTCTTTTTTGCTAATCTCAGCTTCACACTGTATCCCGCACACAGTAGGGTAGGCAGAGGGAACCTAGAGTTACGACACTCCGTTCCCCACTTTCTGCCGAATTCTGAAGGCATTGCGTGTTGAGTGGCAGAACTGAACGCCGCGCTTTGCTAATCTCCTTTGATAAAATTATTTAATTAATTATTTTTTATTACGAAAATCATTGTTTTGTGTTTTATATTGGTAAATGCCCCCAATAATTGATTTTCTTATATCTTCCATGTTTATACCTAAAAAACAGCAATCAGTCACAATTTTATCGTATACGAATACATACGTTATATATGAAGGGGTTTTTGCAAAGATAGCGACTTCAACCTATATATATTGAGTCCTAGTAAGATAAAGGAGTAATAGTGTTAGTAATGTTAAATGTTTATGCTATGTTATTCTGTTTTTAATTTCACGTTGTATCCCGCACTCAGCAGGGCAACCTAGTGTCCCGGGTTCCCTTACGTTCCTATTAAGACACTTTCGTTCCCCACTTTTCAGTGAATTCGGGGGCCATTGCGTGTTGAGTGGCGGAGGAATTCACTTTGCCTCGTCACCAGAGCGAAGAAATGAAAATATTAAATACTTTATTTCACTGAGTGGGAATTGAACCCACAACCGTCGCGTTTACAGACATAAGCTTGCGCCACTGCGCCACAATTGGCTTCAATGCTATGTTGTCATAAATTTAATATGTTAAGCAAGTACGTACTACCATTTCAATACTATCGATCAGCATTTTTATAGGCAATTCCAAGTTATAAAGAATGTAAAGATAGATAAGTATCGTCACTTTTCACAATAGATAGGACCATCAATCACTCCTTTATTCCACAACAATATCAGAAATCCGTGTTGATTCGCGTATGGTACCTTTGCCGTATGAATAAAAAAACATACAAAAATGGTATAGCTTAAAACCGGTAACGCTCCTATTTAAATAAGCTTGGATTAGGTGAGGCCAGTCGTGGCGCAGCGGCACAAAGTGTGACTGTAAAACTGACTGGTTGTGGGTTCGATCCCCACTCGAAGAGATGAAATATTTACATAAAATTTAAATTCCCATTTCTTCGCTCTGGTGTGACGCAAAGCGCGGCGTTGGTGTCTGCCACTCAACACTTAATGCCTCCAGAATTCGGCAGAAAGTGGGGAATGAAGTGTTTTAACACTAGGGTCCCTCTGCCTACTCTGCTGTGTGCGGTATACACCGTGAAGCTGATTTATTTAAAACCGGTAACGCTCCTATTTAAATAAGCTTCGATTAGGTCGTTATGTAATGAAAGGAAACTTTTCTTTCACTTCTAATACTTTCATCATTATGAAACGTCGCCATTAAACAAACATACATAAAATGTTGATAATCTGGTTGTTTTGTTAAAAGGCATTTTGGCAGCAAAAGTTCGAAGATGGAAAACGAAACTCTGGAATATCTTTTAGTAAAATTATAGGACTTTGAGCTGAGTAGAATTGTCTTGAAATATTCTATTTAATTCCGCTGGTAACAAGAACCTAAACAACAGTGGGGTTGGATTCTGAATGATGGGCTCTTAAGCGAGTATTTAGTTTTTTAAGCTGTAATACCCAAAGGGTTTTTGACCTCAAGGGGTTTTTGTCTGCCTGTCTGACCAGCTGTCAACATGATGCGGCTACCAATTAACAAATACTAAAAAAGAGAATAATAAGAGATTAATAAATATTTGTCGAGAAATATTTAAATTATTGCATAACTAATATGTGAAATGTACTAACATAACCAACGAAAACAATATATATTGTAGTTGATAAGATTTTATTCCATTAAGATTTATGTTACGATACAAACAATATACAACAGACCTAGTCGCATATTAAATAAATATTTAGAAGATAGGTATATTATATAGAGGTTAGCCTTTTTTTTTCAACCTGTTAATTTTCTTACTGACAGTGATTAATTGAAATGTCATTTCATTAATTTAATAAAAGACAACCCAAAGTGCTTACAACATTTGGAATAAATAATGTAGGTACATATAGTATATAATTGTTATTTTAAAAATTGTATTTAATTACAGTTTCAAAGATCAAAAAGATCTAAGAAAATAGACGACATGTACGTATTCTTATAACAATTATACTCAGTTGTTTCCAGAAGTGTATTGTTTGTGAATCACAAAGTAATACGATTTCTTAGATGTGTATTGATATACTGCTATATAATATGTAGAAATATATATAAATAATAAATGTCAGTCATGGCTCAGAAACAAAAGCATGTTGTAATTAGATTTCTCAGTTCGATTTCCACTCGCAGAAATTAAATATTTAATATTTTCCTTTTTATTTCTTTGGTGTCGAGGCAAAGCATGGCCTTGAGTTCTGCCTCACAACACACAATGCCTCCAGAAGTGGGCGGAAAATGGGGAACAGTGTCTTAACACTAGATTCCATCTATCTACCCGCTGGTCGCCGTGTAAGCTAAAAAATATAAATAAATAATACAAATGTATTATTTATATAAATAACGTTAAATGTATGCATTATGTCGGTATCGTCGTGCACGTTACCCATACTACTACTACTACACATATTTACTTTAAAGATATATAGATATAAATAATTTATATTAACATTCTGTCAACAAACAAGATTAAACAAGCTAGTGGGTAAGCTGATCTTTCTCTTTCTCTCTCTCTCTCTCTCTTTCTCTCATTTTCTCTAACAATATATAAATGAAGGGTATTTAAGGCAAGCATTTTATAGTAAGGGGACCACATTATTAAAGGAGCCCAGACGTCGTTAATTACATTAAACTGCTTTCATACAAAAGAGCAATTTGTTCTTCCGGCAGTTAGTCCTCGATGTCATTTCGTTATGTTATTAGCTTGAACTTGTTATTACGACATTTGTTTGAAGATTGAATTAATAAATACAATTATACCACAGGTGCAGGGGTAAAGGACTGTAAAAGCGACTGGTTGTGGGTTCGATTCCAACTAGAGGAAACTCAACACGCCACCACTAATACTAGGTTCCCTATGCCTACCATGCTATGTGCGGGATACAGCGTGAAGCTGAAAAAAAATAATATCACATACTACATATAATTGTAGCTTGATTTTTAGTCCAATCTGAATTCAACGCTTTTAAGGAGTAGTTAAGATATGTCTGACATAGGCGTATCTAGAGTTCTGTTCCAAGGGTGCCTGGATTTTAGCTTTGAACAAATCTGTTCATATAAAGGTTTTTTAATTTTGTTGTTACAAACATTGCTGGGCTGGGCACAAGACTATTCTGGGGTGGGCACGGACCATGGACTATAAGACTTGCTTACCTCTAATCCTACGCCCATAATGCCTGACTGAACAATCGCCGATTGTTACATACTAACCATGACTCTTTGAATTAATTGTATTGAAAATATTTACGGTTTTCAAACTGATAAAAAATGAAGCCTTGGTTTTACTGTATAGGGTGCAATATTTGTATTTTTCTACCTCACCTATATAAGATATATTCTGTAAATATATTCTAATACAAGCTCAGCATATTAAGGAAAAAAAAATACTAAAATATATGTTTTATTATATTATGTATGAAATTCTCCAGTGCAATGACTAATCCGTGTGGTTAACGACCAGTGTGACAGGTCTTTGAGATCACCTGGCCAAGGGTCACGGCTGACTAATTGTAAACGTAATTGTTCTAAGCTCCTTAATACTTTATTAGCATAAAAGTACTTGTTATTAAGAGTAAGTACTTTTGTTGTTAATTTTTTTTTCTTCTATCTTCACATTTCAGCTACATTAAGTTTTTGGTATATTTCACGCTTTCGCTTCACGCTGTATCCCGCTTATATTTTCTAAATGTAATAAGTAATTTTAGAAATCAAAATCTTTAAAAGAATTATTCTTTAACGGCACAAAATATCAAATTATATCATCCTACTAAAGCAAGTTCCTTCGTATTGATTCAGCTTGGGTTTTTTTTTAAATATTTTCCTTCACATAATAGTTAATAAGTACTGAGTGATGTTTTTAAATGACTAACAAAAGACTACTGGCCCTTTAATTTAAAAACACTTACCCTACATTTAATATAAAAATAAACGTTTTCTACTTATTTAAGTAATATTTTATAACGATTACTCGACATTATATAGATGCTGGTATATTTATTATTAATTTATCAATAATTTTCCATTCGAAGTAAATTATGAATATAATGATTTTATAATCATTGACGTGATTTACCACAATACAATCAACAATACATCTTAACGTTACATTGGGGTCATGACTTTTTTATTGAATTCAATGAGAATATGCGGGTAGATAAAGAAATTATTCTTTTGTAGCTTTATTTATTTTTTTCAGCTCCACACTATATCCCGCATATAGCTAATAAAATACTAGGTTCCCTCTGCCTACCCTAGGCAGAGGGAACCTAGTATTAATACACTCCCACTTCCCGTCGAATTTTACAAATATTGCGTATTAAGTGGCAAATGAAAATTTTTACTAATTATCTTTAGGTAGCGGAAATATGTGAAAAACTCCCTACACACATGCTAAAAACATAAATAAGTTGTAACAAGTGTGTAAGAATTTCGACGTAGCTTGATGAGAACGTATGGCTTAGATGAAAGAATGCTTGAACGGTTTCCAAAAGGCACTGGTTCAACTCCCGCTACGTTCAAAATATTTATACGTTTTCTAAAAAGTATATTATGAAAGTATTAATAAAATAGAATTCATTCTTCCGAGCTAGAATTCAACCGACAATCGTCGCATTTCCAGTCACACGCTTGTGCCATTCCGCCACGACGGCCTCAGTATAGCTTTATGAACAACTTATAAAAGATAAGAAAAAATGATATTTCGTCGTTTCGTATATAGACATGACATAATCTAATTGTATAAAACACACCTAAATATTTATTTTACGTTTCTTTTGGGAGGGCTGACATCACTATACAAGTAATAAATAAAATTGGGAACGGAAACAAGTTGACGTAACCTATACTAATATCACTTTCAAGGCACGTCACACACGATTCTGTATTTTTTTTACTTTTCTTTATTTAGTGATCGACACTGGCATTGTTAAAAAACATGTTTTACGTAAGCGGCGGTTGTGGGATCGATGCCTACTCATTGGAACGATTAAATTGTATTCATTTTAATTTCTGCGTTAATGAAGCGCGGCGTTGAATTCCGCCGATCAACTCGAAAATTAGACGGAAAATGGAGAACTTAGTATTAGAATTATCTAACAAAAGTTCCTCTGCCGACCCTGTTAAATGGGAGTTTTCTATTTTTTACATTAAAAATCTAATTTCCCTTTACTGCTATAATATATTGATTTAGATTAATTACTACTGGACACGTCACGTTTATATATCCCTCGAATCTCACCCTCGATGACGATTTCAATTAACGAAGAAGGGTGTTTAATAACTTTGCTAATATACTTATTTACAAATTTCAAAGCGCATCCACAAATCGACTTGTAGCTACGTATTATTTCAGCTTCACGCTGTATCCCGTTCTAGCAGGGTTGGCAGAGGGAATCTAGTATTAAGACACCACGTTTTCCACTTTCCGCCGAATTTTCGATTCATCGCGTGTTGAGTGGCGGAACTCTACGCCGCGCTTTGCCTTATTACCAGAGTGAACAAATGAAATTATTAATATTAATCAGCTTTCACCTGTATCCCGCACACAGCAGGATAGGCAGAGGGAATTTAGTGCTAAGACACTCCATTCCCCAATATTAGGTATAATTTATTGAATTTATATTATACATTCTATAAGATTTAACAAAATAAACATAACTTCTAAATAAACCACACTATAGTTTTAAAATCGATTGTAAAACCAATTATATCGAACAAAACGTTGGCATATCGACCTGAAATAAAATCATTCACCATACGCTGCAATCTATAAGTTGCAAGATTACGAAATAAAAACACAAACACGCCATAGTAGACCAGTAAAACATGGTTTATAGAAAGGGTTTTATGTTTGTATGTATGTATGTATGTCAATGGTGTCATTCTTTAAAAGTGAAAGTTCGAATAAAAATCCGTCATGAGATACGATCATAAATGAAGCCCTCGCTACTGACAGAGATATATTAGATTTTTTTTTGAATGCGCGCTAAAATTAATTTAATATGTAATGTTTTTTTTAGTGTTGGTTTAAAACTTTAAATAATATGACTATTTAAACTAACAGTTTTTTTGAATGTGCTGTAAAATAACTTTATAAAAAAAATTATATTATATTAGTCTTGATTTAAATAGTATGGCTATTTGTGTATCTTATGTAGAATCAGTAAGATTCCTATCTTATACAAAGATAACGTATAGACAGACATCTGTACAAGACAACCTTTATGGTTAATTAGAGCGAATGTGAATAGTATATATACTAAAAAGCACGTGTAAAAACACGTATTATGGAACATTGTTACGATTTTTAGGGTAAGCAGAGGGAACCTGGTGTTAAGGGAACACTCTGTTATCCACTATTCGCTGAACTCTTGAGGTATTGCGCGGCGGAACTCAACGCCTCGCTATCGTTACCAGAGCCAAAAAATAAATACTCCTCTCCTAGAGTGGAATCGAATCCACAGCCTACTGCGTTTATAGTCACACATAAATGTGCTAATGGACTAATTTTAATCAATTGAACTTGAGGGACCCTAGAAATGTATCTACGTTTTATGAGTTCAAAGGGTTAGGGTACCCTTTTAACTTTTTAACACTTTCCTTATAATAATTATTTCAAATCAAATTTCTAAAAACATATGCTCATCTATTTCTGTCTATTTTACATACAAAAATAGTTATGTATCTGGGACAACATGGAAACGATTACGATGTTCGTCACGAACGATTACGACTCGATTTAGATTTTCTTTTTTTTATGTAACGTCTTAGACAAATAAATTAAATTTCAAAATAATTATGTCATTTTAGACTATAAATCTGGTTTATCCAGTTCCATAAGATTACAAGGTGTTTATCTATGACTTTTTGTAACAGATTTTTAACTACTATATTGTATAATCCATCATAGGTTATATAAAACGTAATAGTAATAAAAGAAACTTATATCAGCTAAATCAGCTTCACGCTGTATCCCGCACACAGAGACAAGAAGACACAGCGTTCCCAATTTTCCGCCGAGTTCTGGAGACATTACCTGTTGAGTGGCGGAACTCAACGCCGCACTTTGCCTCAACACCAGACCGAAGAAATAAAAATATAAATGTAGATAAATATTTTATCTCCTCGAGTGGGGATCGAACCCACAACCAGTCGGTTTTACAGTCACACTTGTACGTACTTGCACCACGACTGGCCTGATTGATTTTATCAAGTTATTATTATTTATGCATTCTCTCTATCACCTATACTAAAGTAGAGACGTTCTTAATATTTGTATATACGCACGCATGCTTTTTAGTTTTTTTTCTAGCTTCAGTATCCTGAACATAACAGAGTAGGCAGAAGGAACTTGGGAACCTAGTGTTAAGACAATCGTCGCATTGCGTGTTGAGTAGCGGATCTCAACATATTACAGTTAGTAAATTATTTTACTTTAATAGAATCTAGTCCAACTAGTCACGTGTAGTGTCGTTTAAATACTAATTAAGTATAACCGCAGGTGACCGGGACCAGTAATTTAATGATTTCTAGAATATTTTAATTGAACGGAAGACGAAACGATAACGAAAAAATAAACAAAAACAAGTTATTTTATCACATTAATAAAATTATATATCGTTTTCTTAACAAGGTACGTCTTGATTCAAGGTTTTTGCGCGTAAAGATTATCTTTGTTTGTAAACTACAAGAAAACAAATGCGACGATGTTATAATTCTGGAATTCTAGAATTGTCTTATTTACCTACAATAAATATTTATTATAGGTATATTTGACCGTCGTGGCGTCATGGGTGTGACTGTAACACGTCGGTTGTGAATTCGATCCCCACTTGGAGGAATGAATTATTTATTAATATTTTCGTCTCTTCGCTCTGGCACCAAGACGCCGCCCATCGTCGAATGCCCCCATTCAACGCAATGCCTCTAAAAAATCGACGGAAAGTAGCGAACGGAGTATTTTAACACCATGTTTAATCTGATATGAGTAGGATACAGCGTATGAAGTTGATTTATTCATAATAAATAATTTAAAAGTGTAGCAAAAGAAAAATATTTCACAGTTTACAAGCCAGGCAATTCTAATGAACCTGCTCTTAATTCTGCTATTAACGCACTTTGCTAACAACTTCGACATACAGGTAATAGGTATACCTACATTTACTTTACAAGTATATAATTGTTACATGGCCACATTAAAGTGGGAGTTATGGTACTCACACACCATAACTATCTGTTGCGAAACTAACTAACCAGTTTAGAAAAATGCGTCGTTTTATAAATAAAATAAAAACCAACGTTTGTTAATAAATTTAACTTAAACACAAATACTTTTTCAATTAGAACTAAATACAATTAAAAGTATTTATAAATAAAAACAATTGATGATCAATTTTAATCGCCTACACATATTGCAATCACCTTCACAAACAAACAGCTAAACTGGTTACGTTAAGTAAACAAAACATATACATACATATATTTAAAATACTATATAAAAACTTAATTATAAATATAAAAAATATATATATTAAAAACTTACCGCTATTAACATATAAAGCCACTAAAAGTACCGGAACAAAAATCATAATTTTCGCCATTTTTTTTCACTTTATTTTTATTTTACCGCGCGATACACAACTGACCGTTTAGTTTTCGTGGCGGGAAGCGAATGCCAAAGTCAACGGCGAACACGAATGTCGAACCGATTGTGACATAAGTGAAGGGAATCATTTTTTATCTGTGGACTATAGTAGCAATTAAATTAGGAATATAAGGCTCAACTTTCGCTTACCTTTGACTTTGTTATATTATTATACTATGTATAGATTAAACTTTGCTTCTTTGTTATTTAATATGAAAAGAGGAATGGAAGTTGTTTAGCAAATACAACGCATCATCAGTTCAACAATATCTTAGGATGGTGACAAGGAGAAAATATGTATAATATTTTTATTAAAAAAAAATATAAATTCCTACAATAATTCATGGCTAAAAAATGGCCTACAAACAAGTTTTTTTTTAAATAAAAAAAAAATATTTGTAAAAATAAAAACCCCGACTGCATAAAACTAAAAAGAAAATAAACAAACCCAATAGTTTATTAGGATTAACATTCGGGACCTCTTTAAATTATACGGGGTTCCTGGTAAAGATTTTATTGATTGAAGAATTACTTATAGGTCCCGACTGTTAATCCTAATAAACTATTGGGCTTGCTTATTTTCTTTTTAGTTTTATGCAGTCGGGGTTTTTGTTTTTACAAATATTTTTTTATATTTCACTTTTTTGTTAGGATTTATTATGGTAATGATAATCATGATATACCTTTTTGAAATCCTGAAATTGAGCTCTTGAATTTGATACCCATATTGTAGTATTCGAAACGAAAAATGATTTTTTTACTAAGTCTAATGGCGTCCCACAGCCGCCATTGTTGTTTTTATTTAACGTTACCTATCTAAGAACACTTGGGCTGCTAATACGAATCTAACGATACCTCAATTACGTAAATCCGTTCAGCGATTCTGAAGATATGAGGTAATAAAGAATATTACATACATACAAGATACGCGCGAAAAACGTAACCCTTCCTTAGCAGTCGGGAAAAATAAATATGACGTAGAAAGAAGACAAGAAGTATGATGGTAAAAAAACACCGACATTTCAAGATTTAGGATCGGAATTGGAGTTTACGTGGGAAAAACTGCGTTTGTAGTGTAGGCATACGTACCGTCTACCTAAATATTTTTCTTTAAATACAACAAATATTGCGAGTAAAATCAAATAATTTCCCAGAAGACTTAAATTACTTAATGAGGCAGTCGTGACAGAATGGCACAAGCGTGTGACTTTAAACACGATAATTGTGGGTTCAGTTTCCGTTCGTTACGAATATTTTGAGGCTAGTCGTAGAGAGTAAATGAGACTGGATGTGGATTCGATCCTCACTCGAGGACAAGGAATATTTAAAATTA
Organism: Heliconius erato x Heliconius himera; assembly: GCA_013421005.1. NCBI lineage: Eukaryota > Metazoa > Arthropoda > Insecta > Lepidoptera > Nymphalidae > Heliconius > Heliconius erato x Heliconius himera. Next base: position 2,647 of record JAATLQ010037643.1, on the reverse strand, counting down.
TATTTCCACCTTCTTCGCTTTGGTGTGGAGGCAAAGCGCGGCGCTGAGTTCCGCCACTCAACATGCAATGCTACCAAAATTCGACGGAAAGCGGGGAACGGATTGTCTCAACCCTTCCCTAGGTTCCCTATGCCTACTCTGCGGTGTGTGGGTTACAGCGCAAAGTTGATTTGATTTGATTTAATATTTTCATTTCTTCGCTTTGGTAGCATGGCAAAGCGCGGCATTGAGTTACGCCACTCAATGCAAAACAGTGTCTTAACATTAGATTCTCTCTGCTCTATGCGGGATATTAGATATAGCGAAAAGCTGAAAAAAAATACTTTAATTACTGTCTACTTATCTATCTTTACATCTATAAAAATAAATTAAATTAAAAATTGTTGGGTGTCTTTTATATCAACATGACTGTGTTTTCAATTGCATATAGTTACTTATTTAGAAAACGTATAAAAATTTGAACGCAGCGGGACTCGAACCCGTGCTCCTGGAAACCGACCAGGCGCTCTGACCACTAAGCCATGCGTTCTCGCCAAGCTACGTCGAAATTTTTATACGCTTGTTACAACTTATTTATGTTGTTAGCATCTCTGTAGGGAGATTTTTACAAATTTCCGCTACCCAAAGATAATTACTAAGAATTATCGTTTGGCAAGAAAAAAAAAATTTTATACGTTTTCTAAATAAGTATTTTTCTTTCCTAAGTGTGGAATAACACTTTTAAAATGTTTAAAAATATTGCATATAGTTGTTTACACGATATCAAAACACAATTAAACAATTATAACATTTTTATCTGTCTGTCTCTGTGTTTATCCAGGCCAATCTCCGGGCCAGCAGAACTGATTATTATGGAACTAACAACTAACACTAAAAGATAGAGGGGTTCTGGAGCAACATAAAGGCCATTTTGATACAATAAAAAATTTATATCAATTTAAAGTATGTCGTTCGACAAAATTGCTACTTTTACTGCAACTTACATTACAAATAAAGAAAAACATATATATGAATAGTAAAAGATATTTCATAGAAAAAATAATAACCTACAAATCGTATATTTGTTGTTTATGTTATACAATATAAGTATATGAGAATATATACTTTTTTGTATGAAATTAACACTAACAAACTTAAGTTTATTAACTTTATTCGACATATCATCAAAAGCTATAAATATTCACAATGCTTAAATTGGTGCAGAGCCCTCTGTTCGTTTTTAAATACACTAAATTGAACATTCGTATATTTTAAGCGGGCGTAGCCGCACGGAGGCCGCTGGTACTATAATAGATTACAATTGTGATTATGTTTATTTAATTTGTTTTAAATAAATGTGTAAATTAAGAACAATTAAAAAAAAACAATTATTCATTATTATTTATTAATCATGCTATTCTAGCGTTTTTAAATCATTATAATGCAAATAATTCAATTAACTAATAAATCATTGAAAAAATAGGGTAAAACATCCAATTATTAGCATTTTAGCGACATTTGCATAATAAATTGCACGCCTTTATAAAAGAAGATAATGCTAAAAGGTCATTGTACGGATATTTTTTACATTATTTTGGCCGAAAACAGATATTTTATTACTTGTAAAAATAAAATATATATATATTTCTCCAATTTAATAAATTTGACTATATTTTGGCATAAATAGATTACTATTGACATATATCAAAACCAATATTGGCATGCCTCTGCGAGACGAAGACCGTTTTGGTTTATTTTCTATAAATTAAAAAAACCTTTATCAACATTTCTACATTTGGTAGGTACGACGTAGTGGTGCCTGTGTGTGTAATAATTGGTGAAGATAGGTCAAGAATACACAGGATTACTCTACTTTTTTAATTTATTTTTTATTTTTCTTCGTCTTGCTGCTTCTCAGTCACACTAATATTTTTTTACTCATAAACGTCATTGACCCCGTGATAAAGTTATGAATGTCATGTTAATTAAATTTAAGTTATAAAATCACGAGGCCAATATTTAAAATGTCATCACTTGATGTTGATTGAAATTAAAAAAAAAACACAGTGACAAGCTAATTTATAAGAATTAAATATGAATATAATGTAATGTAAGCCCCGGCTATTTTTTTTTCGTCGAATAAACAATATATTTTAAATGAAAATATTTTTACCGGATTAATCGCGTATATTTAGTATCTTTATACATTTTTGGAAACCCGACGAAGAGAAGAACTTTAGAACACTATGCAGTAGTCCGTAGTCACCGGTCTACCGGTATGAAAATGTATAAAAATACTAAATATACGCGATTAATCCGGTTAAAATAGTTTCATTTAAAGTGTGTAATAATCGTGAAAATCAAAGAACTTATTTAACAATATATTTCAAGTTTTTTCTAAATTGAGTGTATTTAGAATGTATATGTATGTACATATAATTGATCCAGAGAGAACCTACCATGTTTTTTTTTTTTTTTTTTTTTTTTCGAACTTGAGGTAATTGCTGTTAGCCCTATTGGCCTTTACAGCGACACCGGGTGGGTAGGGAAGAGGGTACTCTGTCCCAGAAGAAAAAGCAAGCACTACCTGGCTGCTTGAGAGGAGTCGACGACTGTAAGGGCGCCCCCTGCGGGGCTCGAACCTCGGCTTACAATCGACGAGCGGGCT
>JAATLQ010037642.1:38523-59654 GCA_013421005.1 Heliconius erato x Heliconius himera | reverse complement strand
TTTTATCTTCTTACGTTTGGCGATCTAAGAGGAATTGACAGTGAATAATATAATCTTATGCAATGTTTGCTGATTTGATTTGTTGTGCCGGAGCTGAACGCTGTAATATGTCTAACAGGAATTAATTAAAATAAAAAATAAATCAGCTTCACGCTGTATCCCGCACACAGCAGGTTAGGCAGAGGGAACCTAGTGTTAAGACACTCCGTTCCCCACTTTCTGCCGAATTCTGGAGGCATTGCGTGTTGAGTGGCAGAACGCCGCGCTTAACCTCGACACCAGAGCGAAGAAATGGAAATATAAATTTAAATAAATATTTCATCTCCTCGAGTGGGGATCGAACCCACAACCAGTCGATTTTACAGTCACACCTCGTGCCGCTGCGCCACGACTGGCCTCATCTCACTCATTGAAACATTTTATTTAGGTTTAATATTTTTGGTTACTTTAACATCAGTACAGTAATCACGGCGGTGCACCGGTTATGCTGTATTTCATAGTAGTATAAATTTTATAATGAAACACGGAATACACTGCCGCGCTTTGTCTTGTTACCAAAGTGATAAAATAATAATAATTTAACAGGGTAGGCAGAGGAAACCTAGTGTACAGACACTCCGTTCAACGTCCCTATTCTACATTTATTAACAAATAAACCACTTCAATTACAGTTTACAGATAATTATGGATAGTATCTTCAAAGATTCTTAAACATTCATTCTAAAGACGAGTATACTATAGCCAAACGAATAAGCCTACACGACACCTCATCATAAATCCAATTTCTAACATTAACGACTCAAAACTCATCTGTAAAGTTCACAACACGCAATGTTAGACCATTTGGTGCCAACATATTGTAAGTTTTGTGTGACGATGTTATTTGTAATTAGGGTCGTCGGACGTGGGACTGACTGTAAAATCAATGATAGTAGGTTCGATCCACATTTGTGGAAATGAATTATTTTCATTTTCTCATTAACTCAACGTCGTCTTATATCTACTAAGACATAACGCGATGTTGAATTTCACAATTTAACAGGCGATGTCTTGAATTCTCTTCGATGCGATGTCTTTTTTGTCCTGAGAACAGAGTGTCTCAACACTAGGTTCCATCTAGCAACCCTGTTACGCGGGAAAATGCGTGATCTTGATAAAATATGGCAGCAAGAATGTTGCATTTTTAACCTGAGATTTTCATAACCTGACAATTAATTTTCCCACTCTCTGCAACGCAAAGTGCGACGTTGAGTTCCATCATTCACCACGGAAAACAGAAAACGGAGTGTCTTTACATTAGTTTCCATCTGACTGCTCCACGCGTGAGAAAGCGTGGTATCACTCACTATAAACTATTCCTCATAGCGCGCAAGATAGGTATTCTATTTGATACAATACGGGTTCACTCAAACGACAAATCAAGCTGTCGTAACTATTCAAGCCGATATAAAATGTTTACGATCCAATGAAACTATCATTACTTTTAGTTCATATTGAAAGCACAATGTTAGTGTTGCATTTGAATACTACCAATACAATAGTATTACATTGTTTTATACTAATTGAAGATAAAAAGAGAAATAGCTTCACGCTTAATGGCACAAGCGAGCGACAAGTAGTGGGGTTGATTTCCACTCGAAAAATTAACTATTTAATATTTATGCCTTTCTTGGGTACTCGGTAACGAGGCAAAGCACGGCGTTGAGTTCCACCACTCAACACGCAATGTCTCCAGAATTCGGCTGAAAACGGAAGTGACTTAATAGGAACTGTAAGAAATGTCTTAACATTAGTGTTCCAGGTTCCCTCTGCCTACCCTGCTATATGTTTAATACAGTAAATACAGTGAGTATCTAGTGGTAAAACACTCTGAACCACACATCCTGCTAAATTTTAAAAGATGCTGGTGAACCCAATACCGCGCCTTGTCTTAGATGAGATTTAATAGTTAAGTACAAGTATTAGAATTTAATTTAAGTTACAATACATGTAAAGCTGTGGGTTAGAGTTACATCGGAAAGCCTTTAAACCGACTCAATCCGATACCAACTTTGATTGGCTACGAAAAAGTTTTTTCAGTTAAATTAAACAGTTGGATATACTTCAATACATTGATCTCTTTTGATATTGTTACAAATATTATTTAATATATTTATTCTCAGATTATAAAATAAACAAAAAAATATTTTATAAGTATGGAATAATACTTTTAAAATGTTGAATATAAGAACCAATTAATTTTTATACTTTGATTTTTAGTAATCAAATGTTATACCTATATAATAAGTTTTTGAATAAAAAACATTACAGTAATTTTAAATTAAAAATGTCAGATATTTTATATAATTTCATATAAGGGCTGGTTTCTACAATTTTGTTCGCATTTTTTTACAACATACCTACTTCTCAATACGTTGCGTCATTCAATCAGCAGTAAAACTCCTTTCGATTTTCCGTATAAATTTGGAATTACTTATGCATACATGTATGTATGTATATATGTATGTATGTATGTGTATTGATACCTTTGTGTCGTAGCATTTTTGACTTTCCTTACTTTATGTAATGGAGTGGCACATCGCCCGACTGCAAACGCGATAGTTATGGGTTCAATGCACACTCTGGGACTACTATGAGATCTAGGAGATAAAATGAGGCGTTGAGTTCCGTTGCATAACAGATAACACAATGTTTAAATACTAGGATCCCTGCTACATACGGGATAACCGAAGAGATAAAAAATAAGATGAATACCGGTTGAAATTTGACTATTTTGAAGCTATTTGTAAGTTTCCTGTTAGCCAAAAGTTATCTTTGACTAGATTTACTTTTCCTCGTGAGTAAATAAGGTAAACGTAGTGGAAAAGGACTCTATATTTTTTTCTTCTTCAACTATTAAGGGATGATTAACTTGTAGAATTTAATAGTTTTTATATTATTATATTAATATTTCATTGAACGTGCTAATCTCAAGAACTGCTGGCTCGAGTTGAAGAAAATCTTCTATGGATGGATGGATGGATGTCAAGTTCTTTCCATTTGACAAATCCAAAACTGCAAGAATACGTCAGTTGTGTCTATAACAAATGACACACAAAAAATAATAAAATATATTTATGTAAATCCCAGCACTAGCAATACATTACATAAAAAATAAGGAATATTTCATCATATTTACTAGCAACAATCCACTTTGATCCTAGCTTTATATTCGACATAAGTGGTTAAAAAAATCTCTTTTGATACGCCAAAAGTCAATCTCGCGAGCATCGCGGAAAGAAAATCGATATGAAAAAAACACTGCCACAGTAAATTGAAATCATAAAGCTCACATTGTAGCAAGCGTTTTATCAAAACGTCCGCGTCAGTTAAGAGGCAGGTTAAAGAAGGTTTTTGTTATTTTATTTTTATTTGGATATTAAAAGAATTATTATGAACATAGTACGAGATATGTTCCGGCTGTATCCCGCATATACAAAGGAAACCTAGTTTAAAGACAATCCTTACACCTTTTTATCAGCTTCACGCTGTATCCCGCACGCAGTAGGGTACGCAGAGGGAACCTAGTTTTACACTTCGTTCTCCATTTTCTGCCGAATTCTGGAAGATTTTGCGTGTTGAGTGGCAGAACTCAACTCCGCGCTTAACCTCGACACCAGAGCGAAGAAATGAAAATATAAATTTAATGAAATATTTCATCTACTCAAGTGTGGATCGAATCCACAACCAGTCGATTTTACAGTCACAATTCGTGCGCTGCGCCACGACTGGTCTCCCCTTCCCCTTTTTAAGCACAATTTACGAGACATTACGTGTTGTCGGAAAGTGAAAATAATTAAAATGTTATCACTCTCCTTTCATAATTCTTTTATATTTAAACTAGAGGGCGCGCGCGGCTTCGCCCGCTTATTAGGAGTGAATTCTAAAAAAACCACGAAACATGTGTTTAATATAATATTTTTAACAGTCTGAATTTAATTTTTTATAAAAATCGGTGGCAATTTAAAGATTTTTCCATATAAACTTTAAACCCCTTATTTGAACCCTTAGAGGGTGAATTCTTAAAAACCATGAAACACGTGTTCAATGAAATATTTTTAAGAGTCTGAATTTCAAATTTTATAAAAATCGGTACAGATTAAAACTTTTTTCCATACAAACTTTCAACCCTTATTTCATCCCTTTAGGATTAAAATTTTTCAAAGTCCCTTCTTAGTGGATGTCCAGAATATGAAAATAAACATCTGCCCAAGTTTCCCATTTCTACCATCAGCGGTTACGGCTCTGCGTGCGTCTTACCTCAGTCAGTCAGCACAAGTCCTTTTATATATATAGATCAATAGATCAATAGGTAGCTATATAATTTAATTTAAAAAAACAAACGAAATTCCACAATAGAAACCTGATGTACCAAAATACATTACATAATCAAGTATGTACCTATAATAGCAAGTTCGAATCAAGTGAACGTGAACCTAGAAATAGAGGGTAGTTACGTAAGATGGTATCGCGTATCGCAAAGTGATGACAGAGGTGGATCGTAAAACTCCCGTTTACAGCATTCGCTCTCCTTATCTTGAATGAAACTGTACATTTGTATGGAATCGAATGAAATATTAATTAAATTTTAATTAATAATACTGTGGGATAAAGTGATGGTTAAGAGTTTGATTCCTACTTGGGGGATACAATATGTTTTTTTCTCTCTAGAAAATTAATGTGCGGCGTTGAGTTCCGATATGCAAAACGCTATGTTTTAAATAAAGAGGAAAGTGAAGAACGGTAACGATGAAGTTTTCTCCTAACCTCGCTATAAGCAGGATAGAGCGGGAAGCTAGACATTGTGTGTGACAATCATAGACGTAAGAATGAAAAAAAAGAATGACGTTCCCGTTTTAAATATTGTAAATATTTTAATATCTTTCGTTGCCTTTTTCCGTACTCATAAAAAAATGAAACTAACCTTGACTTTATTTGTTTTTCCAAATCGAAATCAACTCCTTCAACCAAGTCGATATTTAGTTAATATATAGTCCATAATTTCTTTATAGACACTAAGTACTTAACATTGGTGAAAGCTATAAAATAATAAAATAAAACTAACGAAAACAAGTGTAAAAGTTGCTGTGTAAAATTTTAGCACAACGTAATTTACTTATACTAACTTTTTCCTGCGGCTTCGAAAAATGCGGCAATGATTTTTTTTTTGACACATGACACGTTCTTTATATGTGTATAGTGTATATTAAAACGATTAACGTAATACGAGTATACTTAACCTTCTTCGATATATGGACTATTTGTTTTAACTACATGCTGTATGTATCAGTAATGTAACCCAGTGTTAAAACACTCCGCACTTCCTTCTTTCTGCCAAATTTTAGAGATGCATATTGGTAGCGGAACTCAACGCCGCGCTTTGTTTTATCATTAGGGCGAAGAAATTACAATATTAAGTAAATTCATTAATGGAAAATAAAATATCAATCCAGAACAGTAGTTTCTGAGATTAGCGCGTCCAACCAAACAGCTTCAGCTTCACAATATTAGTATCAATGGGAAAACACGATAAAAATATTTTAATAACTATAGCTCAGATAGAATTATGATTACAGAGAACAATATTTTTTTTACGAGACCGGTTTCCGGGTGTCTATCAAATGGTATAATAACGTTAGATTTGGATTATTTTATTTTTAAATGTGTTTTTACGATCGACAGAAGAGGCGATTTAACGACGTGTCAATAAGGGTCGTCGCGATTTTTGTGGACCTATAAATATTTCGTATGAATTCGATATATGACTATAAATAAATAGCTTTACGCTATATCCCGGATGCAGCAGGGTAGAGAGAAACAATACAACGGGCTCGAGTAGCCAGAACGATAAAATAAAATAATAAAATATAACTCATTTATCTTATTCTAGTAGAAAGCGGTAAACGTCTTAGCTGTAGGTTCCCTCTACTTACCTTATTGTATGCGGGACACAGCGTGAAGCTAACAAATAAAAGTGAAACATAGATCCCTAAAACGCAAGTCCACTGAGTTAAATTCGATCGAGCGCTCACTAAGCCCATCGTTCTTTGTTTAGAATTTAGACTACATCGTGTTTGTTAGGGACACTCCGTCAGCGACAGACGTAGGGAGATTGTTCTACGACTTTTGTTATTTTTTTACTTAATTTATTAAATAATTACAGTTAAATATTTGTATTTTGTTCTTAATGTTTTTGAATGGAATGTTTTGTGGCAAGAATAATATAAGAAAACGAGCGATAAAAGAAAACGAGCGTTTACGCATAATGGAGGGTAGGTTGTAGAAACTCGTATTAGGCGCGGAAGTTGGAATGGCGGAACTCAACGCCGCATTATGTTTACCCCCAGTAAGACTAAGATCCGAACCTAAATAATTATTTTAGTTATAAGGTATATAACCACCTTCGTTGAGAAATTGCATAAAAATAATATTTTCATATTATCACATACAAACTGGTATGATAAATAATTTAATTTAAAAGTAACATAATAGCTAAAATACCATCAGGAAGCTAAACTTTTAGAGTTAATTAATCGCAGGAAATTAAACCAAAAAACAACTGTCAGGAGCTCTATCGCTCATTTCATTTTTAATCTAGATCCATTTTATAATATAAGGATATATTGTTACACATCCATTATACTAAACTACTAAAAGTTGCAATCCTTTGTCCCATTTATTTTTATTTATTAAAAGGAAAAATTATTATATTTATTTATTTCATTTTTGTTACATTTTCGTGATCAATCTTAAAATTCCGTTGATTACGAACTTATTCGGTTGATATGTAATGGCTCTAATAATGTCAAATTTAGGAACAATTTCCAAACATTTTTAACTTTTTGTCAGTAAAAACGCAAATTAATAGAATTTACTTTAGGTAGTAAGTAGATCGCCGATTTTTATTTTGTTTGTATTTACGAATAAAATAAAAATTGTCAAATTTCGAATCAGACACGTCCATTGAGGAGGGGGAGGTGCCTAAATAAAATATGATTAAGTTTTCGGGCGTATGCAATTTTGTAAATGAATGAATTTTCTTGACAGAAAGACGGAGTGACCATTTTTTCCTTTGGCAGTGTGGAAATTGATTAAAAGAAAGAAGTAAATTAAGAAACATAAGATTATTATAATATGTAACAAAACACTCCGCTAAATAAAATATGGGAAGCTATACGTTAAAAGTTAATTAATTGGTGAAAATTCAACCAAGAACATTGAAAATATATCTTACTGTAAACAACTGTCACAAGCTCTATCGCTCATTTTATTTTTAATCTGTAGCCATTTTATAATATAAGGATATAATGTTACACCGCCATTAATATTACTGGTAGTCTTACTCCTGTGTCACATGTGTATATAATTAAAAAAAAGAATGTTTATTTTTTATTTAATTTGTTTCATCTTTGTAAGATTAAAATTTTCGAGAAAACAACAGATCAAGTTGCATGTAAGGAGTATAAAAAAAAACTTGAAAATCTAAAATTATTGTATTATATATACAATAATAACTATTTTAAGAATATTCTGATGAGTTCGATCTATGAATAAATGCATTGCTTTCTACTCCTAAGATAGAAGGTAACATAAAGTGCAGCGTTAAATTTCCCAACTTAGCATACTAAATAAAATATATATTATAGTAATACTCATATTCAAGTGGAAAGCACAGAAGGAGAAGGAGAAGAAATGTCTGTACATTCTAGTTTCTCTCTCACAAAATATTTTATCTCAGTGGAATTTAAAATACAAAAAAGTCTAAAACGTATTGATGTATTATTATATTTTTACATAACAAAAAAATTAAAAATCTTAAATACCAAAAAAGACACTACACCATTCCAACCAATATCGTATCTACGAAAAGATAAGCCATACATAAGCTCACAAAACTATCACTCAACCCATATTTACTTTGCAATTTCACATCACCACTATTTACTTCGGACCGATAGTACCGATGCATTGTATTTCCAGTCACGTATGCAAACACTAGCCTTAGACCTAGGAACGGACTCTTGGGAGTGCATGCTTTTTATATTAACTAGGACTAGGTTATTTGTTTATTCAATGTTATATAGTAGGTAAACTATGGCAGCTTCTTGATTTATTCTGTTTATAGCGGTTTAAAGAGAGAGAATTTAGTGTTAAGACACTCCTTTTGGTTACGTACCGGAACTCAACGCAGCGCTATTCGTTTATAAGAGACAGTAAGTGAAAATAATTTGGGTTAGATTGCCACTACACATTGATAGGAAAATGAAATGTTTAATATTTTAATTTTCTTACTCATTTAATGCGCGTAGGCAAACTCAACACGCAATGAATTCGGCGGTAAGTAGGGAACGGCAGTGTCTTAATAGAAATGGATATCTTAACACTAGATTCTCAGGTTCCCTTTGCCTACCCTGTTATGTGCAGTGTGTGGGATACAGCGTGAAGCTAAAAAAAAATCAAATCTACTATATAATAATCGCTCTACATCAAAATATATAACTGCAACTCCTTCCAAAAACGCCCAACCCCCAGCTTTGTTATTTATACAAACAAAACCCCATCGATATTCCGGCATTTGGAGGTATATTGACTTTCCCCATATATTAGGTTAATCGCGCCGTTATTAAAAAGCTGAGCCGCGAGCAATTTAACTAACGATTTTGTAGCGGCGCTATAAAGTGCGGCATTATCGTTGCCTGATTTATGTTTTGAATCTTAGGTGTTTTGTAATTAAATAGCCGAAAAATAAGTTTTGCGGTTTGTATTTTAATTTCAGCGTGTTTGTATGTGTTTTTTTAGTATTTGGATAAACTTTCTTTTGTGTTAGATATAGCGGCACATTTTCTCATTGTAAACGCGACATAACAAACATATATGTATATGTGTGGTACAACGTGCAGCTAAAAAGAATGAAAAATCAAGAAGGAGTATTATTTATTATATTTTAGTAAATAATTGACAAAACAAATTTCCTTTATACAAATAAAATACAGAATATATCACTGTAAAATGTTAAATATCTTCTCATGTTAGACTTTCTTCCAATATCAGTTCAAAAATATAACTTAATAACTTGAACATAAACGATAACAAGAGGAATTCATAGAAATATGTGCAATATAATTTATATTTAACGAACAAAAGCGTCCGTGAAGTTATAAAAATTAATCTTGCTTCGCTAGGACTTATAGAGCTGAAGACGTAGTGGGCGTCGTTACTGTGGCAGATTGATACCCGTATATTGAATATACGTTTATTTCAGAATTTAATATAGGTATATACTTCCACTGAAGTATATAATTTCGTTTGGACGGTTGTAAAAAAACACTAGAACGCCCTACAAGAAGGTAAAGATGATATCAAAATAAAAATAATAGGTAAATTTGTAACAAAATTTAAATGTGTTAGAGAAATATTATTTATGGCTACTTGCCTCGGTACAAGGATTAATATAAATTATCAATTGAAGCAGCCGTTTCTGAGTTTAGCGCGCGTAACCGACAAACTTTTCAGCTTTATAACATTACTAAAGAAGAATGGATTTATAAACAAAATTATATAGAAAATAAATGAAATTAGACTCCTATCGTAATTAAAAAAGCTGACGTATGAAACACGATAGGTACATAATATATTTCCAGCGTAATCTAACTCGTGGCTATTCTCGAATTAATCACGTGAAGTTTACTCCACACTCCGCTTTGTTTGTTTTTCTAACGGCTTCCGTTCCGTTCGGTATCGTATTAAAATTTCCTATAACAAGAACTTATTTCACACTCATTTATGAGAGTTTAATTATATTTTTTGAAAGATTTTTAATGATTCCTTAACTTTGTGACATTTCTATAGCTTCTGCTCAATTTGCGAGATATGGCTTGTTAACTTAACTTAACGCCGCGCTTTGTCTACCAGAGCGGAGAAATCAAAATAATTTTAAATATAACCATTTCCCTAAGTGATACAACCGTGGCGTTTCCAGTCAGATGGTGCTCAATGTGCCACGATGACTTTCCTTTGTGATAATACTATAGTAGAATAATGAATTTTAAATAAATTGTCATATATTAAATACAAAAATATATTATTATTACATTATAGTACAGACAAATTACTAAGGTCTCCTTATGTCGCTGTTATAAATTTTTATTATAAGACAATAACATAAGAATCATCAAAATCGGTCAATCCGTTCGGTCTCTATTAGAACAAACATACATTCATACACACAAAGATTGATTAAATCATTTTAATTGTAGACCCACCTTTTTGCAGTCGGTTAAAATAGACTTCACCAGGCCATTTACAAATAACAGGGAGAGGCAGACGCTCCGTTCCCCACGCATTGCCCAATTCCATACTCTATAAAAACTTGCATTTTTCAGTCGTTACCATTTCACATCTCCCATATATATATATATATACAGCAGGTATTCATCGTACAACGTATTGTATATATCAGTAGCTATTTAGAAATGTCACCCCTTCAACCCTTTCAAAGATTGCACAAAGCAGGAAAAGTATTTCGTGATTCGCCATACGTGCCGCGGCGCTTACCTGAAACAAAAGAGAAATATTTTATAAGCTACGTGAGGGTCGACGTTTTGGAGATGGTATGTGCTAACGTAAATAGCTGGCCAGTCAGCCGTTTTTAGTTGAGACTTTTATTTTATTGAAGTATTTATTTGTGGTTTTTTTTCTTTTCATTTTGCTGATATTGTGTGTTTGGTAGGTTCGGGTATTTTTTGTTTCACGTCGTTTCTTAGCTTAACTGTTAACTGAGCGAAGAAATTAATATAATTCATTTCTTGAAGTGAGCTTTGAACTTACACCTGTCCTGTTTACAGCCAGATGGCGTTGCACCTCGACGGCTACAGTGGTTGGGTACAGGTATAGATCTAAGATCGGAGTAACATATACGTCATTTTTCCATATGAATATACAACATTTACTTAAATTAAGTAGTCGGTAAACAAAAAATATAAATGAAGATATTTCTTAGAGGGTGGGTACTATCGTTTAAACTAAAAGAAATAAAATTGTTGGTAAATGTTTATGTTTAAAAAATATTATATTAAAATTGTACATAAAATCTGAAAGAACAACAGAATTTCTACAAATCTATCTACTCTAAGGACAGAAGCGTACTGACGATTGATACAGGTCTTTGGAAATGGCATCACGTGTGCCGTGTTTGAAATAGGGGTACCTAGCTGCGAGATACGTGAGCACATACATACATACATATTATATATTTGTAGGATTGTTTTGCATTTAAATGTTAGAGTTCATTTGCGATTATAGTGCGATTTTTCGTTTCGAGTTCGAGTTTTTTTTTAGAAATTATATTTTTTTTACTGTTTCACTTATTATAGCATGATAGATAAAGAGAATTTTAGCAATTAAACTTTGGGTTTTTCCAGAGTTACGCTTATTCCTACATACAGCACGTACACGGTAAGATTAGTGTCATGACACTCCGTTTTTCACTTCCTGTCCAAAGTGGTAAGAGCCTACTAAAAGTTATTTAATGGCGAACAGAGAATCTTGAGTTTTGGCGCTATGTTCTAAAAGATTAAATTGATTGATTGATTATTGGTTTTTTTTTAACAATTTAAATCATCATGTCATCGTGACACAATGAAGAAGTGTTTGTAAACGCGATGGTTGTGGGTTTGATGTTTTTTCGGTAAAATATTTATATTTAAATTCTGGAAGCAATAAAGTATGCACTTTTGCATTTGCAGCGCGGCCTTACAACAATGTTTCTTAAATGTACGGAAATTCGATTTATTACACTAGATTCTCTTTGTCTACCCTGTACAATATTTTTTTGATATATTTGTTAGAAATAATTTCAATTACAAAATTCAGTTTCTCAGAATTCGATCAATCAAATTTAAATAGGTATTATTTTTGTTATTTCATCACATTTTGTTATTAGTTATGCAAAGTACGTTTTGTCGTGTCAGTACCTACTGTAATTACCTGTAACTGGTGGTGTTACAACGTAAGCTTAATTGTGAATATATGTAAATCATTAGGTCAATGCAAAATTATTATGCAATATTTTTATTTGGTTCATATACATTATATACACGTTGAATTTTAAAAATAACCAAACATATAAAAAGCATGCATTTTTTGTGGTTTTTTTTGTCTCTTATATAAAATTTAAAAAAAGTTTTACAATTTTTACCAGATTATAGGGCTTTGGCAGAGGGAATCTAGTGTTAAGACACTCCGTTTTTCACTTTCCCATCAATTATCGAGTTATTCGATGTCAAATGGCGTAACTCAACGCGACACTTTGGCAGCCAGAACGAGGAAATAAAAATGAGAACAAAAACTTAAACAACTTTGGAACAAATATTTAAACAACCTTAGGTACGTACCATAAATAACCCCAGTAACAACGGTTAAAACAGTTAAACTAAATCCAGTAATTCACTGTAAAGTAGCTACATCGTATCGCAATCATATCTGGATGCCGGCAATTAAAACCACGTGTCGATCCACCACCACCGCTCGCGTGCTCCCGAATCGGGTCAATAATTGCTTGAGCATAGAACAAAAACTGTTTGTTTTAGAAATGTTATCTGGATTTTATGTGTCAGGTCATGTTCAACGTAGTGTTCAGATACTCCGTAACCCTCTTGTCGCCCAGCGACGAAATGAAAATGATTAATTTTTCAGAGTTGAAATTAAAATCAAAATCGTTGCGTTTACAGTTAGTTTTAGGTTTCATCTAAAAGAATAACGTATAAGATACTAAACAAAGTCAGCTTCACGCTGTATCCCGCACACAGCAGGGTAGATAGAGGGAACCTAGTATTAAGACGCTCCGTTCGCAAATTTCCAGCAAGTTCTGGAGGCGTTGCAAAATATTTAAGGCAAAATATTTCTTTCCAGTTTGAACCAGTAGTTCCTGAGACTTTACATTCAATCATCATGTACTATCAAATCCAAGACATTCACACTATAACACCATTTTATTAGCCCAGCTCTAATGTATCTTACATAAGTATTAAACCAAAGATTACGTAAACAGAGACGTGGTACGAGTAGCTGTAGCTAACGCAAATGGCGCCCTCTGGCCGGTTAATATTTAATGATTGTCAGGGGTTGTTTAAGAGTGCAGTGAAAAAACTGCACTTGCTGCTTACTTTTGATAAGCTATTGAAGGCGAAATGTTTGTTCGGTTGAACGCGCTAACCTCAGGAACTAGTGGTTAGTATTGAAAATTTATTTTTGTGTTGCACAGAAATAATTTTCAGAGTTCACAGAAACAAAATAGAGAGCAACGACTAGCAATAAATGTATGTTCTTAACATCGTAACTACGAAACGTAAATCAAATTTCAATTTAAAATTTTCATAATTCCATTCACGGTTCGGTGATTTATATTTTTTATAATGCACTTTGTATGAAATTGTCTAATTACAGCGCGCTGGTTGCAACTGATCGATAAGGTTCCGACACGCGAACCGAATATATTGTTAGTTTTGAATATTCAATATGCATTTTTTTTCGGTTGTAATTTAATAGTATGAGGATATGTGTAAATTAATGGTTTTCGATTCGAAACTTACTTTGGGAAGTTCTATGTTAAGGAGAAACGATTTTTTAAAGAAGTGGTTGTGGCGAGTCTCAATGCTAACGCAACGGTTGTGAGTTCGAATCCTTCTCAGCAGAATGAATTATTTACCTCACGTTGAGTTTCGGCAATTAACACGCAAAATCTCGAATATTGGGAAAGAGTAGAGCACGATCTGCCTTGATGTTACCTCTGTCTTCCCTGCTAAGTGAGAAAAAGTATAAAGATGCTCACTCAAAGCCAATAAATATTCACGATAGATTCTGACAAAAATACGTTTTGTTACACGCAACACTGACTCAACAGGCGAAAAATAAGAATAAATTGATATGACTCAATTATAGGTCCTCCCCATTAAATAGCAAATCTATCTGTCATTCATCTGTCAATTCTGACTGACTTGTTTGTGAGCAAGTTAGGAAGGCGTTGTGTGAAAAACTGGAAAGACTTTTAATATCTATATTCTTTATATATAACAGATCACCATTATGAAATAACTCGTTATCGGACCTCGGATACAACGTGCAACTTAAAAAAGGCACCTACGATCCTGAAATTTTGCAGACCGATTTTAAACAAAGCGTACGTGAACCCTTAAATAGTAAATTCGTAAAATCTATCTCTACAGGAACAAAATAGAAAAGATATAAAAAGAAAAAACGATTAACGATTTTTGGAGATTAAAATTAGGTTACTAAAATCATTATAAAATTAAAATTATGGTTGCTAAAGCTGCTTTCGGAAAATCTAGTATAATATATAACATATAAGTCATCAAAGGCTTCTATGAAACAGTTAACAACACTATAATGAACAAGTTTACTAGAACTAGAACTGACGGGCGCAGGCGAGGCAGGCGAGGCAGGCGAGGCAGGCGAGGGCGCGAATTGCTGAGCAAACACTGAAGCTACGGGTGTTAGGGTGTACGAAATTGTGCGACGATCCTTTTTAGAGGATACTCCCAGTTTATCCGATATATTGGGAAAGGAGATTTGCCAGCAAGAATATATATTTTGCTTTTGATACTTAATTATATGTACACCTAAATATACATGAAACTCTTCCGTTACTGTAAGAGTTTTATATAATAATTTTAAAGAAGTTCATATTAAAAATAATCCTTCACTAGGAGTATTAATCCATACTGACACTGGTCTTAGGAACTACTGCTACGAATTAAAAAAACTTTTTGTGTTGTTTAGTCCATTTATCACGTTAATCACATCAATGTAACATGCGGGCGAAGCCGCAAACCAAAACTAGTTCGTTATAAATATGTAACGCTTCATTGATTAATTCTCATTCTACAACTTGCGCAAAGCGTAGTCCAATTATGCGCCATAAAAAATGGCACTTACGCAATCTGGGCACGCGTTTGGCACCGATGACAGGTCAATAAACGTTCATGATTATCGCTGATAGTGCACGCCTAATGAGCCTATAAGTATATCTACATATGTATATATTATGTAAGTATATAGAGAGGCCAGTCGTGGCGCAGCGGCACAAAGTGTGACTGTAAATCGACTGGTTGTGGGTTCGATCCCCACTCGAGGAGATGAAATATTTACTTAAATTTATATTTCCATTTCTTCGCTCTGGTGTCGAGGCAAAGCGCGGCGTTGAGTTCTGCCACTCAACACGCAATGCCTCCAGAATTCGGCAGAAAGTGGGGAACAGAGTGTCTTAACACTAGGTTCCCTCTGCCTACCTTGCTGTGTGCGGGATACAGCGTGAAGCTGATTTTTTTTATATAGTATATATACATATATAGTGATATGTAAAACTTCGATTTCGGAGTGACTTAAAGATTTTCGAAATTCCTATGAGAACAACAAAAAAGGGAATCTCCCAGTTTACGCCTTAAGTCCACACAACTTTTACATACATTTTTTTTGGATATTTCTTCTAGCAAATAAAGCAGAGGAGTTGGTACCACCATCGTCATTATCCTTTAATTCATTCTCAAAAAAAACTAAATAAAATTACGTATCTCAATATATTTTTTTTCCAGCCATGATTATATCCATATTATTAATTCAAATAATTGATATAATTAATCTTGTTATGCCAATGTGCGTTTGTGAATAAATACGAGTACTCTTTAAAATCACGAGAAATCACGATCGTAATCAACATCATATCAGAATCAACATTTATACTTATATAATATAATCATAATTTTGATTATAACAATGAATAATAATTATATAATATACAGCATATAATAAAAGAGAACTTGAAATCTAACAACAAAATGAACATAAAACATAAAAAGTGTAATAACAATGCCAACAAATAACACTCGTAATACTCTCGTATTGCGAATAGTTACGGTTTAGTAGTAAAGGTATACAAAAGGTCACTAAGCTTTTCATAAGTTTGTTTGCATTTCACCCCATGCCCTAGGGTCAAATATAACGGAACTTTCCTTCGGAAAATAAAGGAATCTAAAAATGTGTTTTTTTAGCTTCACGCAATATCCAGTACATAGCGAGGTAGGCAGAGGGAACCTGGCAACTATGTGTTAAGACACTCCGTTCTTCCTTTCTGGCGAAGTTGAGGCATTGCATTGAGTGGCGGAAATCAACGCCGCCTTCAGCGTCCTTACTACAGCGAAAATATTTTATTCCCTGAGTGAGAGTCGTATTCACAACCTTCGCGCTTACAGTCGCATCTTTGTAGCCCTGCACCACGACGGCTTAAAGATATTTCTTTACTATATGTAAAAATGGTAATAGATTTGCTAGTGCCAAATGCGGCGTTGAGTTCCAACATGCAACATCTCGAATTCGGGCGGACTGTAGAAAACGGAGAGTTTTGACATTTTGTCATCTCCACATACCCAATTATATGGAACAGTTAAACTATTCATCGCGAATTATCATATCAAAATGATTCTAACAGAACCTGCCAAACCGCCATCTCGGTCCACGAGTCAATCACTCAGATAAGATACGTCACCCTTATCAGGACATTAGGACTCCACAATGCTAATTCGAGAAGTGCAGTCGATTACTACGTGGCCTAGGCCCTTTCGGCGCAGGGCTGAGGGCGCCGATCGATAACAATCACGGCCGGTCTTTGTTCTCGCACACCCTGTATTTACTTCCCGTTCACTTTGCTTCGCTTTGCTTTGCTTTAAACTACTGTTTGTCCCACTCGAGAAAACCCACGGTGGTCTATTGTCGTGTAAGTGGTGAGGTTTCTGGTGGGTTGAGAGTTGTCTTTGAGTTATTTTGTGTTTGGAAACCAGCTTTGATGTTGGTAATACTAATTGAACTGATATGAATTGATTATATGTAGTTTTTTTTATTATATTCGTAACTGTGGTCTACAATTAATTAATTAGTTTTACTAAAATACGTTTTTTTATAATTTTTCACCTTCACGCTGTATTCTGCTCATAGCAGGAAAACAGAGCCCTCTGTTGTCCCTGGGAAACCATTGACAAGAACCCAACGTCGCGCTTTATTAATAACAGAACAAAGAAATGAAAATAATTTGTTATCTCGCGTTGGAATCCAATCATCCATTTACATTCAGACGTGAAGTTACTCCAACACGGCTTTAAAAGCTGCACTACTTAAAAATCATAACTAAAACTTAAAAAATAACCGTTTAAAAATAAAAATACATAAGATATGACAAGCTACAACTAAAACATGTTATTCTCAAGACATTTATGTCAATTTACTTAATCTTAGGATTTCTACAAACAATATAATCGCTTAGTACAATTACACACTATACTGTGTTTTGTCTAACAAAACAGAGTAAACTCAAAGTCAAACAACAGACGCTCAAATTGGGAGCGGCGGTTTATGGACATCACCACAACGTACAGCGTGTTAAGTGTAATATGATTTATTATTATTATTTATATATTTAGCTTCACGCTGTATCCCGCACATAGCAGGCAGAGGTAAAATGGGAAAAGTGTTAAGATATTTCCGTTCCCCACTTTTCGCCGAATTCTGGAGCCATTGCGAGTTGAGTGGCGGTATATTATGATAAAATTGTATAAATACTATAAAATAATAGTGTGTATAAAAAATATATAGGTGTAATTGTAACTGAAATAATATTAAGTAAATTATGTAGATCAAGCCAATCCAAATATATGGAGTCTCTTGAGAGTTAAATATCTAGAGAATATACTAAAAATACATATTTCTAGCTATAGCTAATATTTTTGAAAAACTTTATTTTTATCAGCTTCACGCTGTATCCCGCACACAGCATGGTACCTAGAGTTATGAAACTCCGTTCTCCACTTTCCGCCGAGTTCTAGAGGCGAGGTGTTGAGTGGCGGAAATCAACGGCGCGCTTTGCCTCGACACCAGAGCGAAGAAGAAAATTTAAATGTAAATAAAAATTTCATTTCCTCGAGTGGGGATCGAACCCACAACCAGTCGATTTCTCAGTCACACTTTGTGCCTCATAAAAACCAGCCTTTTTGCCCTGGCCTTTGGAAAAGTTAAAATATAAAAAAGTGTGAAACACTCGACTTCGTTTGCACATTAGGTTTGTGGTTAAGTCTTGTAAATAGGGTAGCGAGTTCATATTGTTTTAGAGGTAAGTTATAATATTAAAGGCGTAGAAAAAAATTGAAGAGATCCTGTGTTTTTACTGCTTTATCTTGGCGAATTTTAAGAACAGAACAGTACGCTTTTTTTAATAAGTAATATTTACATTAGGTTTTTACAGCATGGCAAAATGGAAAAGACTACACTGTGTTGTCACATAACATATTCTAAGCTCCCACAGAGCTTACTCTGGCCGCAGATACATGAGTTACAAGGGATTGATGCCTTGCCTGATAACTGACCTATCCAATATAAAATATATGATTTTAATTTAAACCAATAGTTCCTGAGTTTAGAGTATTTAACCAAACGAACTTGTCAGCTTTATAACATTAGTATAGTAGTATATTTTTAATTCAGTTTAGTTCTTTTATTGTGGCGTTACGAGGGCATAAAACCTAAAGATTGAAACGAAAATGAAAAGTTACGTGGCATGTTACTAATTCATTTTCCTTTATCTAAAAAGGCACAAAACGACTAAAAATAATAAAAAATAAGAAAATAAGTAAGACACTAGGCATACCCCAAAAGGCTGGCATTTAAACATTTTGAAGAACCAAATACCTTTCTGACGAAGCAACGTTTTTGTTAAAATTAAATTACCGAAATAATTGACAGCCTAAAGAATAAAAAACAAAAGTTATATTGGCTACATCAAAAATTAATTAAATATTGGTTTTGTTTCTGTTTTAGCTGTATCCCGCATATAACAGGATAAACAAGGGGAACCTACTGTTAAAACACTCCGTTCCCCAAATGAAATCCCAAGATTGCGTTTTAGGAAGCGCTAGTAATCGCCGCGCTTTTTCTATCACAGCGAGGAAATGAACATAAATATAAACATTCCCCCGAGTGGGGATGGAACCCACAACCATCTCGTTTATAGACGTTGTCATGCGCCACGACGACTTCAAATTAAGCCAAGGAATTGTTGTTTTTCTTTTTTATATATATTTTAGGATTTAATACTCAGAATGTAAAACGGGACCCTATTACTAACTTAAACTCCTCTATCCGTCTGTCCGTCCGTCTGTCCGTCCGACTCACACTTAGTCAGATTAAAATTTAATTCTTAAAATAAAAAAAAATATAAAATACTTTTTCCATCCTAAATTCTAAAAAAGAAGTAGCGATAAAAAACAGAAATTCCAAACAAAAAAAAAACTATATCTTTGCGAACAACTTTAGGACAGCTAAGGGACCACTTTACTAAATTACGTCATATTACACTGAAGATGCAGATTACGTTCAGTAAACTGAAAGCTTGAGCTGTTCACCGCATTTAGATAAGAAATGGGTAAATGCTTAGATTTTTTAAAATCTACAACAATCTTTTATTCTAAATAGCAAGAAAACAAGATTTTAATAAAATAATAATGTATTGAGGCCGTCGTTGCGATGAGACACTCGCGTGCCTCTGCAACGTGACGTTTGTGAGTTCGATTTTCACTCGGGAGTACGAAATATTTTATATTTTCATTTCCTCTGGTAACGAGGCAAAGCGCGGTGTTGAGTTTCGCCACTCAACATGCAATGCATCCATAATTTGGCGAAAAGTTTGCAACGGTTAAGGATGATAGGCTCCCTATGGGCGTAGCAACAGGGCTGGCCGGGTAGGCCGTGCTAAGAATAGTCTTGTGCCCACCCCAAAATTTTACCAACCAAATATTCACTCTGGAAACCAAAAAACCTAACCTACCAACATATCTATCTGTTCAAATTCAAGTCCATTCCCTCCGTAGAAAATATCATTAGATAAACCCATGAGGTTCCCTCTGCTGGCAACACAGAATTCAATAACAGTTGAATTAACCTAAAAGTAATCTAATCGCACAGCATTTACAACGTTTAGATCCAACAATATAATACTGTATAAAGAAAGTAAACACAAAGGTTACATTCAGCAGAGGCACCTACAGCGCGACAATGTAGACGCGATTCCATTTCGAAGTGGCGATAAGTTTATCGCACGAAATTAGGGAGCATTAAATTTTTAGTGCCGGCGATAGCGGGCGCCGGACAATTAGTCCTGTGTGCTGTATGTAGCGTATTGTGGGCGGAACGTGCTGAGATTTCGCTTAGTAATCATATAAGTTTAGAATCTATACTATAGAATATGTATAAATAAGTACTTTTAGGTTCGTTCATTGCAGTCGCTTTCACGGCGACTTATCATACCAGCGGGGAAAGTAAGGCTGCCAGAGATCGCAGCAAGTCTACTATCACTGACCCTCTTTAGCAGGGTAGTCAGAAATCATGGAACGTTAAACGCGGGCTATCTCCCGCAAGGGATGTACCGTAACAAAGAAATCTAAGGCAACCGTGGCGTATTGATCTTGAAACGCAATGCTTGAGGGTTTGATTCTCACTTCGGGAATTGAACTTAATATTTCCTATATTATTATAAATTAAAATTAAATTCATTGATGTATGTATTAGCAGTGTCCTTGTAATATTTTCATATTACTAGATAAAAAAATACTAACAATTTAAAACAATCATAATATTATACAAGTAAGTGCAATAATCGTTAAAAGTAAAAAAATACTTTAAATCTGTGAGCAAAAATTATAAACCTCTCAATGTTGGCAACGCATACGACCGGATGTTCGTGTAGATCGCAAATAGCTACTGTTGCTTAATATGCGTGTTTACATCTATTTAGTGATCATTTTTCTTGTTTACTATTATGAAAGATATGCTTTAAAAAGATATGTCTACAAATGACAGTAACTGACATTAAGTGGCGTTGTTTGAAATATCTATATAATTGAAATATCTATATATATATATATATATATATATATATATATATATATATATATATATATATATATATATATATATATATATATATATATATATATATATATATATATATATATATATATATATATATATATATATAT